>JAOWBH010005340.1:0-16468 GCA_028566215.1 Silene coronaria
GTCCTCTCCATTGTGAAACATGTGTTGAATATCCTCTTCAAAAGCGGAAGTGAACCACTTCCTCTAATTTTAGAGGGAAGGGAACATTGGCCCTTATGTCGGCTAACCAACCAATATATGCCATCTGTAGTTCAACACCTATATATAGAGAAATAGCAGCAGCACGTGTAATACTAAGGAGTGTCTGTCTATCAATTATTATCTATATAGATTGTGAACTCTATTAGACCATCCAGGAGAGGATCGACCATCCTCTTCGCATTCTGTGTGGTCTAAAAGGATGTCCTCTCCATTGTGAAACATGTGTTGAATATCCTCTTCAAAAGCGGAAGTGAACCACTTCCTCTAATTTTAGAGGGCAGGGAACATTGGCCCTTATGTCGGCTAACCAACCAATATATGCCATGTGGACAACAGTTCTTTTTTTTCTTTTTATGAAAGTTGAGAGTAGTAATTAATGTAAGATAGAGGTATCATTTGAGGATCCTCTCCATGGTGAAAAATAGAAGAAGAGTTAACAAAGAGGATGAAGATAGTGAGAAATGAGGTGAATGAAAGAGAAAGTGAGGTGTCAAAATGAGAAAGAGACCATGCAAAATAAGAGGAAGATAACATCCTCTCTAATTTGGATGGTCTTATACACTAGCCTACTTAGTTTGAAAAACGTGTCTCAGGCGTTTTTAAGCCCAAGATTCAGTGAGGCACTAGCTATAACACCTCGTGTACATTATCTGCGCATTGTAGATAAGGCTGAGGTTCATTACTATGCCATTTTAATATATTTTCCTTCCCGAGTTTTTTATACTATGCCCTACTCGTTGCCACATTGCCCCCAACATTTACTCATTTACAGTTTAACCCTCTTTAAGAAACTTCATAGAAAGGGAAACATTGCACAAATTTTGTGCTCCCTCCATCCTATGTTAATCTTCTTCCTTTTCTTTTTGGGTCATCCCAATGTAATCTTCCTACTTTGTTTTTCCAATACTAAAAGAAAATATCCAATGGAAGGCTCGATATGGCCTGAATAGTATGTGAAACATGATCCAATCCGAATTGAACTGAAATTTAAATGAATTCGATATATACCTGAAAGATATCCGAAGTTGAATACATCTGAAATTCTGAACCAATTCTAACCGAACCGATTGACCTGAATAAAAAGACATATCTTCTCATAAAAACACTCCCACTTCTTATTGATTAATGAACATTATTGATTTGCCATGCATATAACATGTTCCAAGCAAGACTTGTTAGTGTATTAGTCCTCTTTGAACTTGACGTATGTTTCTTTGTTAATCTTCTTCATTTATGCTCAACAGCACCTACTGAGAGTTTGGAAATTAACTTCAAAGTCAGTTCTGCCTTGGTAGAAATCGTCAGGCGCATAACAACCAGGCCTCGCTATATTCTGGCAAAGGTATTATTTAGGATATGACCTTGCCAACCCCTTCTGGGTTGATTTGTAGCATTTCTTTCTCATAGATGTCATGTTTCTCATGCTACCTGTTAAGCTGTTTGTATGCGCATATAAATCTTTAACTGAAGGTGTTATCCTCATGTTCTCACTATGTTGATTCTTTGAATGATGATGTTATTCTAATTGTTTATCAGTTCTTAGATAACTTAGCATTACTTTGTCCCTACATATCCACAAAAGCTTGAGTTTCGGTGTTAACTTACGTCGATGCCTAGAATCTGCAATGAAGATTTTGTTCATTAACTTCAGGGGGGGATCACTTCATCCGACATTGCTACCAAAGCTCTTGAAGCTAAACGTGCCAAAGTTGTTGGACAAGCTTTGGCTGGTGTTCCTTTGTGGGAGCTAGGTCACGAAAGTAGGCACCCTGGAGTTCCGTATATAGTATTTCCAGGTGAATGTTGCATTGTAATCTGTCTCTCGTGCTTATTCTCCTTGAAACTTTGCAACAAACATCTGTTTTCTGGTGCACTGTAGACTGTGTCTCATACAGACTATTCAAGATCAGTCATGTGTTGTGTATACTTTTCCCCTGTTTTTTACATATTATGATATTTTTTTTTTATGATAACGATTTGACTCAGTTTACAAAAACGTATTTAGGGAAAAATTTTGAAACTTGTACTCCCTCTTATTTTTTTGGAATTGCCCAATATTTCAAAATATTTTGAAAGAGGGAGTGTGATTCTATGAGGGTGTGTCATTAATGGCCAGCAAAATAAGTTTTACAAGAATATAAATTTCTTAATACTTCGTTGTGTTTTTTTTAGTGACTACAAATTTGACAACATATATAAAAAAACAGAGGGTGTATGCAGCTGTACTCGTATACTTTCAGCATCTGTTTGTTATTTTGTTGACACATCTTCGATTTGTAGGTAATGTTGGTGACCATAAAGCTCTTGCCGAGGTGGTGAAGAGTTGGGCTTGTACTGCTAAATCATCATCCACCAAAGATCTGCTGCTTGTCAGACCTCATAAACTTTGTGCACTTGTTCAACATTGTTCCTTATAGTACGTATTTTTTAAGTTTATATTTGTTTAAATTTTTGCCATGTAGCATGCAGAAAAAGGTGGATATGCTATTGGAGCATTCAATGTTTACAATTTGGAAGGGGTTGCTGCTGTTATTGCTGCTGCTGAAGAAGAATGCAGTCCTGCTATTTTACAGGTGAGTACTGATTATGATTACATAAAGTAATGCAAATGCTTTTCAGTAGAACTATATCCCTCAGCCATTGTGTTTCATACTACGTTACTTTGACTTTTCACTTTTAGGACCATACCTGCATCAATGCAACACAACAACGATGTGGGTATGGATTCCGTACCCGATATTGCTAGTCCGACACTTGTACTACGAGAGTTAAATTAATGACGCTCGCAGGTCGAGGAAGAAATTCATAAAGCATTTAGTATTATACTTAATAATCTTAAATCATATCTGCAAACTTGTTTCCATGTACTTAAAAGATAGATTTGAAATGTTTCGAGTTTACAAGTGTATTTCTACAACCACCACAACAACAAAGCCTTCCCAAAATGATTTTGGATCAGCTAACAAGTGTAGTTTAGCTTTGAAGTCATGTCCCTCCACCCGTATCCTCATCTTAGGACAGGTCCCCTGTCTAATATTTTTAGTCATCCTGCTTCCAACACTTGGATATGCATCCATGTCCAACACTTATGCCCAAGTCAGAGAGGCATAGGTTTAATATATAACAGAGACGCTCAATGGTGATATTGCTGCAGGAATATTACAAATCATATCTTGATCCATTTCCGACTCTCAGACTATCTTGCTGAAAGCTAACTATTGGTCTCTTGTACTGTAGGTTCCTGATTATTTATCTGTAAACTCTAAACGTTTGAAGCTTAGTGGTACAAGACACTTCTCAATTAATTTTGATATATGCTTATTGAGAATCCACGTTCGAGTACGAACGAGACAATTTTGATATATGCTTATTGAGAATCCACGTTCGAGTACGAACGAGACCCTGACTTGTTTGACACAACATGACCATTCATCTAAGAGAAGACACGGATTTTTTCACAATAGACGCATCTGATATTCTAACACACCCCAACTTTTGTCTTTTGCATACAAGTGTGAGTGACATAGATTGGAACCCTAGTACAACATTATTCTTTTTTTTTTTTTTTTGGGGACGTGCTTTTTCACATACGGATTTTACTCTTTCACATACGTCTTTTACAATTTTACCCCTGTCATTTTTTCCATTCCCTCGCATAATTGATTTTTTTCTTCTTACTCTCAACTCCCTTCCCCACCGACACCACCTCCCTTTAGCATGCCTCTTGTTAGTTCAGTCGTCGACCGGGTTCAGTCGTCGATCGATTGCTCCGGCCGACCTCGCTGGAATGTGAAAAGAAAAGAAAAAAGGAAAAGAAAATAAAGAATGGTGTTGCCTGGAAATACAAAACGCCCGACCACGCGGAAATGTGAAGTTTGGCAGAATAATCCTTGGGTATACTACGAACTACGAAGTACGAATGATTGATGAATGCTTGAGAGCTAAACACACGGAAAAATGATAAGAACAAATTAGGTGTTGTATTGGGATATTCCTAATTACCTCAACATGTTGCCAGTGGTCAAGGCAATCTTGTATTTTGATACCACACCAGTTAGTCAATTACGGAGTACCATTCAATCATATCTAACGTAGGAAAGTCACGCACCACCCCGTAACCACCGCATAACACCCACAACCATCGTCTACCACCCAAACCACCACGTCTTCATTGATGACAATTGATAAATAGGTAAACAATTAATTTTACTAATTAACAAACCTTAATAGTCTCAACAAAATACATTAATAATTGTCAAACAACAAAATTGATTCACTAATTGAAAATTGAAAAATTATAATCCATTATTCAAGTTTTTAGAGCAATTAGATTCGTTTTATTAGAGAAAAAGTATATGGGGAGTATAAGACTTAATTTGTCTAGATTTAATAAAAGGGTATGATTTGGAAAGTTAATGAAAAAGTGTATGTGAAAGAGTAAAATTCGTATGTGAAAAAGTAATTCCGTTTTTTTGTGTGTGTGTGGTGGTTGGGAAAAAAGGAACACACATCATCCCTTTTAGTAATTGAGCTTACATGTATTTTTTTTGAGCAATAATGAATTATAAGTTATATTTTAATTTTTAGAAGTCAAAACTCAAAATTAATTGAATTTATATGTATATTTTTTTGTGAAAATTGTTAACCTAGTATTTACCGTATTTTACAAATTCCACCATGTATTTTGTTTATTAGAACTTACCACCTATTACACCGTATATATCCCATCTACCACCGTATTTCATTCCCGAATCATTATTTTACTTAAAACCCAATAGTTAGGTTAATAAAGTGTGACTAAAACACCCTTACTTTGATTCTCTCAAAACACATAATACCACCTAAAATAAAAAGGGATATTCTATGAGGTAACTTCGTATTTTTTCATTTTCTACTTGGTAACCTCATTTTGTACAAAAATTCCTTTGACTGACCATAACTCACGATAACGAGTTCTAAAAGCAACGAATTTTTTTTTTGAATTTTGTTTTTCAAATTGACTGGCTTTACGAGGTCTTCGATTTGAAAAAAAAAAGTTGCATATCACTTTTTGATCTCGTGCCAAGAATTACGGCGAGTTCCAAATGTGACGTTTTTTTCTTCAAATTGATCGTCTTTATGATATTTTCGATTGCGAAAAAAGCGTCGCTTTCGGAACCTATGGTTGTGAGTTATGACCCGTCTAAGGCTTTTTTTTGTTAAAAATAAGATTACCATATAGAAAATGAAAAAATACGGGGTTACCACGTAGAATATCTCAACTAAAAATAAACAACATTCATCACTAATGTCAAAGTTCATCTCCATCATCAATTCATCAAATTTCTAGACTACTATTTACCTCACCACCACCAACAACAATAAATTCAAAACAAGTGCTAACAATGGTACATGTACCATCATCAATTCATCTTTATCTCCTCTTTCCATTTAGACAAATTCAATCTTTATTTAATACACACTACTTTTTCATTCATATATTTCAATTTTAAATCCCAAAAATTGTTCAAATAATTATATTTAAATCTTAGATCAAACAACCCAACAACAATGGGATTGCTTTGTTTTACTTGATTTTATTTTTATAAATTTATAGGAAATTATTAAAAAAGATTCAATCTTTATAACAAAAATCACATTATTTGTTATTAAAATTTCTGGGTTATAAGAAAGATCCAATCTTTGTAACAAAATTCACAATTTTGTTATAATTCTGGGTTATAAAAAAAATTCAATCTTTATCACAAAAATCACATTATTTAAAGTTATATTTTATGGGTTTATTAGAAAGATTCAATCCGTACAACAAAAATCACATTGTTTGTGATTATAATTTCAGGGTTATAACAAAAATCACATTATTTGTGATTAATTTTTCTGGGTTATTAATAAAATTCAATATTTTTAACAAAAAATGGAAGAAACAGAGAAATACATCACATCAGAAGAGTTAAAAAAAAACACAACAAATCAGGAGATCTATGGCTTTCAATCCAAAGAAAAGTTTGCGCCGTATCGAAATGGATGAAAGAACATCCAGGTTGTGATGTACCGTTGGTAAACTTCCCATCTTTGCGTTGAGTTTATTGTTGTTGTTGGTGGTGAGATAATAGCATTCTGGAAATTTGATGAATTGATGATGGTGATGAACTATATGATGTTAACCTTATTTTTAACAAAAATCTCATATAGACGATCAGTGACTTTTTTTACTTTTTTTTTTTTAATATATTTGTCAACCGTTTAATCACCCGATTTACCCGTGGATGATGGATGGGTCGGATTCAGGTGGGGAGTTAATTAGGTGACGGACGGGTGGACCGAATGGAATCGGGTGATGATGGATCCGGGTGAGGCTCCACCCAATCCGAAACCGACCCGTTGACATCCCTAGCGATGAATGTTGTTTATGTTTAGTTTAGGTGGTAGTATGTGTTTTGAGGGAATCAAAGTAAGGGTGTTATAGTCATTCTATATTTTATTAACTTAACTAGTCGGGATTTAAGTAAAATGTTTATCGGGAATGAAAAAGGGTGGTAGATGAGATATATACTGTATTATGGTGTAATGTAGATGTAGATGGCAAGTTATAATAAACAAAATACATGGTGGCAATTTATAACATACGGTAAATACTAGGTGGTTATTAACAATTTTCACTATTTTTTTTAGCAATATGGTGTTATAATTCCTATTTTAAAGTTTATTTGAATTTCTTTGACCATGAGCTGACAATTGAGAGTCCAAGTGTTTCCCAAGAGTGATTATTTTCATTCATGTTCAATGTTTTGGTGGAAGTGGAGGTTGGAGGATTGCTAATATCTTACTGCACTGCATGTGATTTTTCCATAATTGCTGAGTCTTCATTTTCATTACAAATCAATAGTAATGCTGGGGCAGGGAGCTACATGTTTTGAAAAAGTTATTGCCCTTATGAAATTAGAAAATCTCAAGCCACTCCCAAACATCATAATTGGCCCCATGCGGCCATGCCTAGCAGTAGTGCAAAAATATAATGAGAGCGCCCATCTATGCTTAAACCTTTCCGATGATCAAGGGAGTTGATCATCTTGCACTTTCTCTTAACTGTTTCATTTTCACCTTTTAGTTAGGTTCTTCACCACTTTAAGTGCTTATGACCCATGTTGATGCTGCTTAAATTATGTACGCAACACTTCTGATGTGTTGTTTTGTTGTCCCCTTGCTTTGTTTGGAGAGAAATAATTGTACCTTGAGACATACTCCCTCCAATATTGCAGAACGCTTCCTCATTTTCTATTTAGGCAGATTCTCAGAAGCTTCCACTTACTTTTGTTGGACACCAATATAATAGCTACAGACCACACTATCCCAACCTCTCACTCATTTACTCACCTACTCCAACCACTAGTTCCACCTAAGTCATCACCCCGCCCCACTAGACCCCACCACCCCACTAGTCACCGCATCCGTCTCAATAGCCACCAATCCACACAACTCAAGACTTTACCCTTGAAAATGCAGTCCACGAATCATCTAGTCCAACCTCAGAATCTTTCTCCCCAAACCCTTTAAACCCTAGACAATCTAGGGTTTTCAAAGGTGAGGGAGGGGTTTCCAAAAGTGGGGGTGGATGATTCAGGAATGGGTGATTTTCAAGGGTAAAGAAGGGCAATTTAGGGTGGGATGATTTATTTTCTGAGCGGGGAAGAGGGTGTCCAGGATGGAGGATTCTTTCGTGTTTGGGTTGGTTGGGACTAAGTTCTGGTGAATCTAGGTGAGGTGAGATGTTGTGTTAATGTCACTGGCTGTGGGGTGGGTTTGGTGACTAAGGGAGTGGTAGATGGTGAGTGGATGATACGGTGGTGATGGGTGAGAAGGGTGTAATAAGATGGGTGGGTTATGTGAGGGAAGTGTTGTATTTTTTGCTTATCATATATAATGTTGCTTTGTAATCAAATTATGTGTACTTTTATTACCAATATGATGGCAAACGTAAGCAAAAGTTTGACGTCTTCAGAGATAATATTGCATCAAAAATAAGAAAAATATGAATTAGCTAAGAAAACCGCAAAAGATCCCTAAACTAAGACTAAAGTATATGACTCATCTATAATAGGTGGGTAGCATTATAAACTCAGACTAAAGTATCTGAATTATTCAAGACCGCACAAGAATAAGAAAGAAATATAAGTTACTTCCTCCTTTCCAATGAATTCTATACATTTGCTTTATGCACGCATATCAATGCTCATTTTCTTTTGTTCATATCTTTATTTACATATTAGTAAAAATTATAAAAATTTGATACTCATATTGTACTCGTAAGATAATTTAAACAAGATCTCACATGACTATCTTTTATGTTATACTCCCTCCATTCAACTCCACTTTACATGTTTCTTTTTTCACGTTTGCCAACGCGTGTTTTACACGGTAAATATCTTTAGCTATGTATTTGCAAAAATTATAAAAGTTAGATATTTTTAATGTATTCATAAAGACGAATCAAATAAGATCCCACATGAATATATTTTCACTTATGTATCGAGAGAAAATTGAACTTGAATGTTCGCTCATGAATAGTGTCCAAAATAGAAAGTTGCAAAGTGGAGTTGAATGGAGGGAGTATTACTCAGACACAGTAAGTGTACACGCGTCTCAATAACCAAGTATACACCGTACACGCGTCTAAATAACCAAGTACTGTACTCCGTGATATGTGAGGTTACGATTATTAATCTGAAACACTAAAGCGTTTAGATTCTGTCGTATTAACTTTTCACTTACTTTTATAATTACTAGTTGGTTGCCCCGCGCATGATCACCGGGATCTTTTTAAGTGTACTTCTTTAGTGAGACACAATCTCGAGTGTGTGTTGATACGTGTTTGTACACGATTGTGGACCTCATATTTAACAAGATATTTTCATCGTTAATTTTTCATGTGTATGTTAGCGTATCTTTATTTGTTTCGACTCTTTATACATGTTAAGTATCGACTATCGATCACAATGAAACTCTTGTTATGTTGTTTTGATGGTTGAACAGATTGCAAACAAATGTACAACCATTCATAAATAATTTGTATTTAACTTTGTTGAAACCATGAATATCCAAATATTATTACGTCTTTTGCCTAGATGGTTAACTATTAAAGAATATAATTACATGGAATACACAAGACATTAGTATTATGTTGTAACTTGCGAAATACCGTAAACACCACTCCTCCTCCTCCTCCTCGCCCTCCTCTTTTTCCTCTTACTAATGATCAATCTTCTCACCTTAACCCTTCTTACTCCTCCCCTGCCTCCATTTTCCCCGCCTTCTTCACCCTCTACCTCGTCCTCCTCTTTCTCTTTGCCTTTCACCCAACGTCGTCGCATCCTAAACCAGCTTCTCCTCTTCAATACGGTGGTCCTCTTTCTTCCCTTTCCCCTTCCTCCCCATTTATACCTTATATGTTCTTCTATTCTTCTTTTATGTATCTTTCGTTGCCCCTCGCCTTCCACATACTCTCATATTACTTCTCTCATTTTTCGTAGCACTACTCCTCCATATTTTCCCCTTTCTCCGACCTCCCCCTTCCTTCCTCTTTCCTTTTCCTTATCGTTCGCATCCTTCCATCTCCCTCTCTCTACCTACTCTTAGTTTCCCTTAGGTGGTGGTTCATGCGCATGCTGGCATGCATATTTCTTACATGTTGATTGTCGCTAAACTTAAACTATTATTGTTGTACTCTTATTTATGGTTAAAATAGTTTTTAAACCAAATTACTTAGGTATATTGTTTGTTAACGTTTCATGCGCATGTTAAGAATGGATTCTTGCTCCATATTTTTTTATGACAATAGAACTCGATAACAATACGAGAAGACAAAAGAAAAGTTGGTTAACGAAAACACAACACGCTTAGTAATGATTAGTTGCACACTACGCTGGCACGCCTCCAAAACAGTTCATGGGTAAGTTCATCTTTTTTTTTGTTTACATGATGTTTTTATAATGTTTTTATTTTTCATTTAATCACTCCTCCTCCTCCTCCTCCCCTTTCTCTTCATACTAATCGATCTTCTCCCCTTAGACCATGTATAATAGAAAAGAGGTTTCTTTCCTCTTATTTTTCCTCTTCCTCACCTTTCTGTTCTCCTTCCTCTTATCATTCACATCCTTCCCTTTCCCTCTCTTTACCTCATCTTCTTTTCCCTTTCCTTCTTTCTCGACCTCCATCCATTTCCCCTTCCTCCTCTCTTACACCTTCCATGTCCCCCATCCTCCTCTTATATATCCTCTATTTCCCCTTCTCCTCCACTTGCTCTCATAATATTACTCCTCTTATTTTTTCCTCGTACTCCTCCTTCATATATTCCCCTCTCTCCTTCCTCTTTTTCTTTACTCTTAGCGTTCACATCCTTCCATTTCCGATCCCTCTCCCTACCTCATATTCTTTCTCCTTTATTTGTTTCTCGACCTACATTCCTTTTCCCTTCCCTCATTCATATTACCCTCTTTCTTCTTCTTCTCCTACTATTTATCCTACTCCTCTTAGCCCTTCCTCCTCCTCTTCCCCCATTCTTCAGCCTCTTACCCTCATTCTCTTCTTTGCCCCTTTATTTTTCTCTCTAACGTTGCCGCTTCCTAATCCCCATCCTCTTCCCTTTTCTCATCCACCATGTCCCATTTTCTATTCCGATGCACCTGGTACTGGTAATATGGGTGAGACTGTGAACGAGAATATACCAGGGTCAGTCAAGGTGTCAGGATCACAAAAGAGTGGAGGTCAACATTGTACAAGGAATATTACAGCTCATACAATGAGGATAGAAGGAGCACATGGGCATCCCACCTGAAGTACAACACAACCAATTGAGTCGTTGGAATTTGGAGATATTTACCAATGCATTATTAGCTGTTATTTTGTCTTTATTTTCTAGATCTTTTCCTAATGCAATGCTTGCTTCCCAAGGCACCTGCTTATAAATAGGGGAAGGAGCAGTAGAGTCTTATGCCAGAATTTGTAATTGAATCTCTCTGAATTGTCAGCCTTTGGAACCTAGGTGATATTGTCACTACAATTCTACCTTTTGTAGCCTATCAATTATTAATTGAACAGCTGCAGTTTTCTATCCTATCAAATCTTCCTTTCTTTTTGAGTCAATCTCATCATTTGATATCAGAGCCTTAAATCCTCTCGACCTGTGGGAATCACAAACCTCAAAAATTAGAGAAAATCTAAGAGAAAAACACAAGAATATTTAACTCTTCCTTTTTCCTTTATAACAGAAAACCAAAAAACTCAAAGAACAAACCAGTAGCAAGAATCTACACCATGGGGGATGCTGAACTCATGAATGATGTACAGCAGCTTAAGACTCAGATGGAAGCTATCACTCAAAGCTTGGCGAATCTAGAAAACCAGGGTCTCACTAGTGGTAATTCTTCATCTAACTCTAGCAATAATCTTATTAGATCTCCCACCATCAAGTTTCCTGTATTTAATGGGGATGATATAGAGGGGTGGTTATTCAAGTGTGACCAGTTCTTTTCTGTTGCTGATGTTGATGCAATACAGAAGGTCACCTATGTATCTATGCATCTAGAGGCAAAGGTTATGGCTTGGCACCAGCCTTTTACAAAGAACCGAGTTTCTATAGTACCCTTGGGGTGGGATGAGTATAAAGTAGCTATCTTTGCTAGGTTTGGGAATACTCATGATGATCCCATGACTGATTTACTTAATCTTAAGCAAACTAAGACTGTAAAGGCTTATCATGACAAGTTTGATGCATTAATTAGCAAGCTTAATCTTTTACCTGCTTATGCATTAAGTTGCTTCTTAGAAGGGTTGGATGAGAATATCTCTGTCATGGTGAAAATGCTCAAACCAAAAACTATTCCAAATGCCTATGGACTAGTTAAACTTCAGAAGACTGCTCTTAAGATCAGCCCCAAAACCCACAACAGAAGTACCCCTTATTCTTCTCCCACATCAAACAGACCCAATTTTTCCTCCTCTACAAAGCAATTTCCCACAAAAAACTTCACACCAACAAAAAATTTCACACCATCAAAATCAACCATCACTTTCTCCTACCCATCAAAACTAAGACCTGTAGATTCTGAAGTAGAGGAGAAAAGAGCTAAGGGACTGTGTTTCTACTGTGATGAGAAGTACACACCCTCACATGTGTGTAAGAATAGGAGGAGGCAGTTATTTTCCATTGAACAAGAAGAAGAGGAGGTCGAGGTTGGGAGTGATAAGGTAGAGGAGACAGAACAGCAGTCAGGAGAAGTTGTATTGATCGCTGTCAATGCCTTGGTTGAGCAGCAGCAGTGCCAAACAATGAGGATACCAGGTCAAGTTGGCAAAAAGACCCTGAGCATTCTTATAGATAGTGGGAGTTCCCATAACTTCATAGATGCAGGGGTTACTAACAAACTGGGGCTAGACCTACAATCCATCACTCCATTCAATATCTCTGTGGCTAATGGAGGGAGGTTAGCATGTTCCTAGATGGTTAAAGAGCTTAAATGGAGGATCAGAAACACAGATTTCTCTGCTGATTTCTTTGCACTTCCCTTGGGGAGTTGTGATGCTGTTTTGGGCATTTAATGGCTGGAAGCCCTTGGGCCTATTACTTGGGATTTCAAGTTACTCACCATGAAATTTAATTTTGAAGGAATGCACCATGTTCTCAAGGGGACTCAAGTCCCTATTACTAAGGTATCCGCCCTTAAGAACATGCAGAAAACCTTGGAGAATGGAGCCCAGGTGGCTGTATTACACCCTATTCCAGACTCAGGGGCAGAGTTCTTTGCAATCCAAGCCACTACTGATGGTGTGAAGTTGCAGGACGAGGTGTGGCATCTTATCAATCAATACCTCGAGGTCTTTGAGGAGCCTAAGGAGCTGCCACCACTGAGAGAAGGGCATAATCATCACATAAACTTAACAATGGGGGCTGAACCTATTAATATCAGACCCTATAGATATCCAATGTTACAAAAAGATGCCATTGAGTCAATGACCCAGGAGATGTTGGAAAATGGAGTGATCAGGCATAGCACTAGCCCTTATGCTTCTCCAGTTGTGCTTGTTAAGAAAAAAGATGGATCATGGAGGCTATGTGTTGATTACAGAGAGTTGAACAAACAAACCATCGAGGATAAATTTCTTATCCCCTTGATTGAAGAGTTACTGGATGAGCTACATGGGTCTCAATTTTTTACAAAAATAGATTTGAGAACTGGTTTCCACCAAATAAGGATGGAGCCTAATGATATCTATAAAACTGCTTTTAGAACTCATAATGGCCATTATGAGTACCTAGTCATGCCATTTGGGTTGACCAATGCCCTTTCAACCTTCCAAAGTCTCATGAATCAAGTGTTCCAGCCTTTCCTAAGGAAATTTGTCCTAGTATTTTTTGATGACATCCTAATTTACAGTCCTAACTGGGAGATACATCTTAATCATCTGGAGCAGGTCCTGCAAGTTATGAGGGCAAACACTCTATATGCTAAGCCTAGCAAATGCTCCTTTGGTGCAATTCAATTGGAATACCTAGGGCATATCATCTCAAGGTAGGGGGTAGCCACTGAACCCTCAAAGGTGGCAGCAGTAGCCCAGTGGCCCACACCTAAGAACATTAAGCAACTAAGAGGTTTCTTGGGATTGACTGGCTACTACAGAAGATTTATACAGTGATATGGAGCCATTAGCAAGCCCCTCACCAGCTTGTTAAAGAAGAATGCTTTTGGATGGAATCATGAGGCTGAACAAGCATTTGAGAATCTCAAGAGTGCCATGACCAGTGCTCATGTCCTGGCCCTCTCAGATCTAAGCAAACCATTTACAATTGAAACTGATGCATCAGGGGGTGGAATTGGAGCAATTCTGATGCAAGAAGGGCACCCAATAGCCTATATAAGCAAGTCATTGTCTTTAAAACACCAGGCCATGTCCATCTACGAGAGAGAGCTACTAGCCATCATTCATGTTGTAACCAAGTGGAGCCAGTACCTGGTAAGCAGGAGATTTGTCATTAAAACCGACCACCAGAACCTAAAATTTCTCCTTAAGCAGAGGATGAACAACCCCTTACAGCAAAAGTGGTTGGCTAGGCTACTTGGATATGACTATGAAATCACATACAAGAAGGGGAAGGATAATGTAGCAGTAGATGCTCTCTCTAGAGTGATTTGATCAAGGAATTGGCCCAAAACCCCCAATCCCACAAAGACTACAGTTGGGTGGGTGATGAACTCAACAGGAAAGGGAAGATAATGGTGGGAAATGTTGGTAACTTACAGTCAACCATAATCTCATTAATGCATGACACCTTACAATCTGGTCATTCTGGTGTGGAAGCTACCTACCAAAGGCTCAAGCAAAAAATTTATTGGAAAGGCATGAAAAAGCAAATCCAAGAATACATCCACAAATGTTCCATCTGTCAACAATGTAAATATGATGCAGCTGCCTATCCAAGGAAGCTTCAACCACTACCAATACCATCCTCTATTTGGTCAGAAGTTAGTATGGATTTTATTGATGGTCTCCCCAAATCCATGGGAATGGACTCCATCCTTGTAGTGATTGACAGGCTGAGCAAATCAGCACACTTTATACCCCTGAGACACCCCTATACTGCAATGGATGTAGCGCAAGCCTACTTTGACAATGTGTACAAGCTCCATGGCATGCCAGTCAGTATAGTTTCTGACAGAGATTCCATCTTTCTCAGTAACTTTTGGCAAGAATTGTTCAATGTCCATGGAGTAAATCTCAGTCTGTCATCAGCTTATCATCCCCAGAGTGATGGGCAGACAGAAGTACTGAATAGGTGCTTAGAGACTTATTTAAGATGTTTCTGCAATGAGACACCCACTGACTGGTGCAAATGGCTGCCATCAGCCGAGTTTTGGTACAACACTTCTTATCATAGCTCTCTACAGACCTCCCCTTTTGAAGTACTCTATGGGCAACCACCTCATATTCACTTACCCTATCTCCCTGATGAAAGCAAAGTTGAGGCTGTAGACAGGACATTAAGAGCTAGGCAAGAAGCTCTTGACAGAATTAAGTTCCACCTTGCTCGAGCCAGAAACAGAATGAAGCAAAATGCTGATAAGAAGAGAAGTGAAAGAGAATTCCAACTTGGTGACATGGTGTACCTCAAACTCCAGCCTTATAGACAACATTCTGTTGATGGGAGGATAAATCAAAAGCTATCCAAGAGGTATTATGGGCCATATAAAGTCCTCAAAAGGATTGGGCAAGTTGCTTACAAGCTAGAGCTCCCCTCAACTGCCAAGGTTCACCACACATTCCATGTCTCCCTACTAAAGAGATGCTATGAGACCCATGCCACACCAAGTGATTTCCCTAACCTACAACTCCCACCCAGAACTCCTGAATTAATCATGGCCAGGAAGTCAGTGAAAAGGGGCAGGATACAAGCCACTAAAGTCCTGGTCAAATGGTCAGATTCATCTCTAGAAGATGCAACATGGGAATTCCTCTATGATATCCAACAGAGCTATCCAAGTTTTGATCCTTGGGGTCAAGGATCATTTGAAGAGCACGATATTGATGCACCTGGTACTGGTAATATGGGTGAGACTGTGAACGAGAATGTACCAGGGTCAGTCAAGGTGTCAGGATCACAAAAGAGTGGAGGTCAGCATTGTACAAGGAATATTACAGCTCATACAATGAGGATAGAAGGAGCAGATGGGCATCCCACCTGAAACCAATTGAGCCGTTGGAATTTGGAGATATTTACCAATGCATTATTAGCTGTTATTTTGTCTTTATTTCCTAGATCTTATCCTAATGTAGTGCTTGCTTCCCAAGGCACTTGCTTATAAATAGGGGGAAGGAGTAGTAGAGTCTTATGCCAAAATTTGTAATTGAATCTCTTTGAATTGTCAGCCTTTGGAACCTAGGTGATATTGTCACTACAGTTCTACCTTTTGTAGCCTATCAATTATTAATTGAACAACTGCAGCTTTCTATCCTATCAAATCTTCCTTTCTTTCTGTGCTAATCTCATCATATTCCTTCTCCCCCCTTCTATTTCCATGTCTCAATTCTCTTCTTAACCATTCTCATCCTATAATGAATGGTTAGGAAATGGTGGAGTTTTTTTATAATTTTTGTTAATTTATAATCACTTCTCTTCTTATTACTACTCGTTTTTTTTCTCCTACCCTTCCTTCTCATCTTTCCTCTTACCTACTCTTCTCTCTTGTCCTCCTTTTCTCTCCCCATCTTCTCTCCGACGTCCTCGTGCTCTCAACCATCTCCTTCTCCCCCCACCTCCCCTCTTTTTCCTTCTTTTTATCTCGTAATACTCCACATCTACAATGTCCTCGAGCTACTCATCCATATATGTCCCGTC
>JAOWBH010005451.1:0-16465 GCA_028566215.1 Silene coronaria
CACACCAAGTTCTTGACTTTGCTGCAATACACAAAAAACAGTACACAGATGAGCATTGCCTTGCACTCATAATCAAGTATAAAGCTCCTCAAAGCTTGACAGACACAAAATGTAATCATGTATCCATAAGAGGAATGGAACCCAAGTTACCAACTAACCGTTGCCTAAATTTTTATTTTATACTCCATATCCCTTCATTTCATTCTTCTAGAGGTTCAGGAATACACAGAAATTAGACTTTAATAGAAAATCCCAATCAAACAAAAACTGACGAGCGTGATGCTACAAAAGCCAGACATTTCATAAACATGCTTACAAAACTCCAAAGGATAAGTGATAAAAATCCAACGTTTATTTCGAGTATTTCATTCCCAACTTCATGTTATCAATTCAAGTTATTCAACCTATCTTCTGATTGCACACCAACGCCACAATGAGTTATGCAACAGGAAGCAAAGAAATCAAAATGGTTAAGAAATTTAGTAATCAGTTGTGGAAAAAAAATGTCTGGCTCTACTGGAGTACTGCAAAGCACAGTTCATTTTCTTAACTCTGATTTATAACCTATAAAGCTAGACTTTGACGGATAAAGACTCGTACCCCCAAAGCTATACTGGCACGCCTAAAGTAAGAGAGACGCACACAAATTTCAAGTATCCACAAAAAACACTTTAAAAGGTGGATAACCAAGAGTAAACCAGGTTCAATTCAAAGCACATATTCACTTAAATCCAACATACATTTCAAGTATGATAAACCTCGTGAGAAACTCATAAGAGAGCAGACAACTTCATGAAAGTAATTACACACAAAATGAAAAAATCAATTAGCATACCGTCTGACAGTTGAGTCACCACAAGCGCTGAACCCTGAAGAATCATCATGAAAGCAGCAATCTAGAACAGGACCGCCGTGTTTAAACTCCCCTCGAAGGACATTTGCACTTGCATCATACAACCTAACCGTCTACATGGAAATCCCACAAAAACCCAGATCATATTTTGCAGAATTAATAACAGGGTAGTTAATAAAATTACCAAACGTGAAAACAAAAAACTTGAGCTAAAACCTCTAGCCTATAATCAAATGGATGTAAAACGTATTAAAATCAACTAACATTCTATATAGAAATCCCACAAAACCCAAATCATATTTCGCCAAATTCACAATGGTAGTTGATAAATAACCAAAAATTGAAATTAAAACACTTAAGCTTAAATATTAGTCCTATAATCAGTTAATCACATGGATGCAAGGGTGAATTTAAATCGTACAAAACCCCAAATCATATATCATCAAATATACATGTGGATAGTCGATAAAATATCCAACAACAATGTCAATCTCGGAATGATTTGGGGATGGCTAACATGAATCAACGTTAAGCTAATAAGCTGAAATATCAAGCCTTGAATCACATGTACAAGGGAAGGCAAATTACCGAACAATTTAAATAGAAACCCTACAAAAGTACAAAACCCAAGTCATATTTCATCTAAATTACAAGAGGGTAGTTGACAAAAACACCCAAAAACGGAAAATGAATAAAATTTAGCTGAAACATCAAACCTATAATCACATGGATGAAGGTTATTAAAACTACCAAACATTTAAATAGAAACCCTACAAAACCCAGTTCATATTTCAGCGAATTAACAAATGGGTAGTTAATAAATTAACCAATAGCCAAAATTATACTAATACTTAAGCTGAAATCAGGCCTAAATGACATGGATAAAGGGTATTAAATTTACCAAACAATTAAAATATAAATCTTATAAAAACCCAATTTATATTTTATCAAATTAACAAATGGGTAATTAATAAATTAACCTAGAAATGAAAAAAAAAATAAAAATAAAAAGAAACTGCAATATCAACTATAATTAATGAATTGTACTAAATTACAAACAAGTTAAACAGAAATCCAACAAAAACCCAGTTCATATTTCATCAAATTAACAAATGGGTAGTTAATAAATTAACCAAAAATGAAGAAATTAACAAGTGGGTAGTCGAATTAACGGATGTTTAGTGTAGGAAGTCGAATTAGCGAGTGTTTAACTTTGATTAAAATCCTCGTCACGGAGAATATAAAAGGTAAACAAATAAGCAAGACAAAACGAGGATTAAAAATAAATAAAAAGTAAGAAAAGGGGAAACCTTATCCCAAGAAGAAACGAGGAGGTGATCACTGTGATTAGAGAAACGGAGATTGGTGATGCCATCAGTTGGTGGATTAGAGATTTCTCTGCCTGTTACTGGCGGCGCCACCGCCGTCATTTCGAATTTCCGGCGAGAATTGAGGGAAGGGAAACAAGGGTTTTAAGAAAGGAAAGGTTTGTTTGAACTTGAAGAGTGTGAGAGATGTTGGGTGAGTGTGATGAGAGAATTCAAATTCAAAAGCGCGATGCTTTCATTTATTTATACAAAATTTAGTATCACAAATTCTCACTTGTGACGGACACTATCCGTCACCGTCACAAGCTAAGCTTCCGTCACAAGCTAAATTTGCCCGTCACAAGCTTGTGACGGATAGTTATCCTCTCACAATAAGGCAAGTGGGAGGACAAATGGATGCTTCATTTCTCCCCACTTGTCCTCTCACTTGCCTTATTATGAGAGGGACATTATCCGTCACAAGCTTGTGACGGATAGTGTCCGTCACAAGTAAGACGCTTTGTTTATCACAAATGGGAGATACATTAAATGTAGACTTGTCAAACGGGCCAGGCGGTTCGAGTCCCGATCAGATACGGGTCGGGTTATACGGGTCATGGGTCGGGTTAGGGTCAGAATGCAGGTCAATAAATAATTTCTAACGATTTTTTTAATCAAAAAATTGTTTTTAAAAATGTAAAAACATTTTAAAATTAATATTTTAATCATATTCAATGTTTACAATAATTATATTGACATAATTATTAAAGGTAAAGTTTTTCTTAATAATTATTTTATTATTAAATATTGTAAAAGCTATATAAAATTGACTTTTGTAGTTGTATTTGTAATTTTAGGTAATAAGAAAAGTAATTTTTTAACTATTTTTTCAAATGTAATATACAAATATTAATATTTTAATAAAATTCTGATTTACCTTCGACCTGTTGGGTCGATCCATTCAGGTCGGGTCTCAATCCATTCAGATAATGGGTCATTTCGAGTTCGGGTTAAACGGGTCGCCAGGATGAAATTTTTGGGTCTTGACAATGGAAAAACAGGTCGGATCAGATCGGGTCAGAATTTGACAGGTATAATTAAATGTATAATATAGGTTCATATAATACTTATTTCATATTAGACTAATATTATTTTAGTATAATATTTCGTATTTATTTAAATATATAACTCTAATACATTTAGATAATAAACTAATTTGAAATTTAATTTGATAAAATCAAGCAAGAGAAAGATTTAACAAATATTTGATATATTTATTCAAATATATAAGCCTGATAAAATTGTGTAACTAGCAAGTAACTCAACAAATTAAATAGTGAAAATAATTATAATACCATTTGATGTAATAAATATGATAGCTAGTAATCATACATTGGACTATTGGAGTGGTAAAAGTAACAATAATAACAACAAGAATAATGAAAGTCGTAGTAGCAAGAATAAGAATAGTGAAATTAACAGTATTAAATGTGCGAGTAGTAAAAAAACTAATGATGGCGGGAGTAGTGAAAGTAACAGTAGTGACAACAAATGTTGTAAAAGTAACAGTAGAAACAATGGAGAAAGTATGAAAAATTAGCTAACAATTCGGTTTAAGGAAAATATTTTATTTATTTAAATATATAAGTTTGAAAAAATTAATGATAATAGTGAATTTAACTATAACAATAGCGGGAATAGTCAAAGATATAACAGTAATCGTAATAGTGAACATAATAATATCAACAACGGGAGAATAAGTGGATGTGTCTCATAATTTGTTGATAAATTTTACATCTCATCATAATTTCAAGATATATATTATAGAACAATATATAATAAATCGTAAATTTATGTGTTAAAAAAGGCTAACGCAATTATATTTCAGAAAAAATAAAATTTAAATGGTAAATAGAGTTAGCTCGGGCGGCGCCGGACACCAAACCTAGTTAAATATATACTACAGGTACATATAATAATTGCTACTATAAGTAAATAAAATATTTTGTTTGATTTTTTTCAAATACATCTGACTAACTCAACAAATACATTACATTGACTATAAACTAAAAGTATATATTTAATAGTTATTATTGGTAAATATTATTTTAACTCAGATTTTACACATACATATAACAAAAGATCTACAAGTTTAACAAAAAGATGGATGTGGCACAATGGTTATATCAAGTGTGACCGACGGACGTTGACCGACGTCATTGACCGATACATCTAAAATTAACTTAACAAGTTAACCACACATTTGAAATTACTAACCTAACCCTACACTAACCACTAACTAAATGATAACTCTAGTTTGCCATGCGTCGCGATGTTATTGGTTGTGTATGAGTTTTTAGCCTTTTTGATTTGTCACCTCTAAATTAAGGTTGGTCACTCTTAAGATGAGGGTCATTTTGAGACCCTTTTATAGTAAAATAAAATGACCACTTTTGAAAAACAAATTATCATAAGCTGTAAATCTAGTTGAATTAATGTAGTTATATGAACATAAAATGGTAATAGAATCCGTCTTTTAAAAAACGAAAATAATCCATTTGAAACAAGAATTTAGCTCAGGTATGATTTGAAAGAGTGGGGACATGGACCCAACCACATCCACCCTGTCGATCAATTATCCACACCTACTTGAAAATCCCATAACCAAGAACAGGGGCTTTAATGTCATTTAACTACCAACCATCATCCTCATCCAAATCCCAAACACCACGTGATTTAAACCGAAAACACCCACTTCAGTGGCATTCTCCGTAAATAAGTTGCTATCATAGGACAATTAGCCAACTACCATAATAAACATTTAAATTTAAACATTATTATGTAGGACGGTAGGAGTAGTCATTAACTATCTCATTACCCAAAAGTACGAGTACCTATCAGTTTAAACATTTAAATTTAAACATTATTATGTAGGAGTATCTGTTTTACAATTATATTACTTAGTATAAAAATTGCTAAAACATATTCAAAATCTATGTAAACGGTTCTACAATATGACAACATAAAATTCATATAACCAAAGACCTTGTCCTTATTATAAAAAGTGATGATTGATGAAAGTTCTCCCAGGAGATTTTCAAGTAAATAATCATTTAGTTTTAAAATATTTATGCAAAATAGTTTTATATCAGACTGTAATTTTTATTTTTTATTTTTTTAAAAAGAAAACTGAAATAACGGAAAAATGTCGAAAATAAAACTAAAATGATGACTCGTATAATATAAAGTGAAGATCCAACTTTGCCATCTACAGAAGACGCCACTTGCAGAGTGTAGGGGAGAGAGAAACAAGAGGTTATAGTTTTAGAGAGAGAAAGCTTGTTTGAAAGCGAAAGACTTCATCAATGGCGGAAGGACAACGCAACGAAAACGAAGAAGAGGGAGAACTACAACAAGAAGAAGAGCAACAACAACAAGAGCAGAAAAAGCATAGCGAAGAGAGCGTGAAATTGTTCGTAGGACAAGTACCGAAGCATATGACGGAAGAACAACTTCTCTCTCTCTTCAAAGACTTTGCGATCGTTGACCAGGTCAACGTCATTAAGGATAAAGCTACTAAAGCTTCTAAAGGTCCAATTGTTCAACTGTCTTCTTCTTCTTATTCTTCTTACATTTACTTGATTTGATCGAAGTTTTGTGTATTGTTTACTACAATGCTGAATTATGCGTGTAATTTTATCGGTTTCGGTTTCGATTTAGCAGTGAAATTGACGGAGTTCTATCATTTATGTGTGTGTAGGATGTTGTTTTTTGATATGTCCGTCTAGAGAAGAAGCAGATAAAGCTGTGTTTGCTTGTCATAATAAGAAGATTATTCCTGCTGTAATTTTCTCTCTATATTCCTCGTTAATTTTATGTTGATTTTATTGTATGTTTAGTTTTTTTTTTTTTTTTTACTGGTTTTAATTTACTGCGTTATGTATGCGTTGTTTGTAATGATGTAAGTTTGAGATTTCTGGTTGGTTTCGTGAGAGTTGGGGAGTGAGTGGGAGAAATTACAGTTATACGGGAATCGAATTGGTTTGAGTTAAGGATTTGATGTGCGCATGTACATGTTTGTCGTAGATATATAGCATATATTCGCAAAACCGTGTAGACTGTGGAATGTATATATAGACAAAGCCTCATATAAGATCATTTATGCAGGCAAGAAACTCGATTCATGTTTTATGCGGCATTTAGTAGACGAGTTAATGACCTGGTTGTGCTTGATTATGTTTTATGCGCCTTTAATAAATGAGTTAATGACCTGGTTGCAATGAATTCATGTTCCATGCCGCATCTAATAAATGAGTTAATGGCCTGGTTGTAGGTAGGCAATGGTCTCACACAAAACTTATTGATATACAAATGCTGATAACTTTGTTTTAGTAATTGGAGTTACAGTTCGATATTGTTTGAAAAGGAGGACAAGTTTTTTATAAAACTAAATTGGTAGCCTGCGCTAGCCCCCTCGCTCCATCATAAGGGCCCATAACATTGCTGATTGCATATATCTTTTCGATTGTCATCTCGGTATGGAATGCAGATATGAGATATGTGGTTTGTGGTTGTCAACTTGTATCTTTTAAGTAATTGCATCTGTCCATATATCTAGCTGGATTGTAGGCTGGATATATTTTCTTATACGTTTTACTTCATGTCAATAACATGTGACTTGTTTTATCCTGGTCAACACAATTGAACTTCTAATCGAGGCATTCAATGCCATAAAGACTTTCATAGATGAAGCTAAACTGTAAGGTATCATCTTGATTCGCAGTGGATAACTTTTGACAATGATTGGCGTCCTAACCTGACCAATTCTGTTTTAGTCCAAATTCTGTGTTCTTGAAGTACGTGAAATGAATACTTATCATATTGATAATTGCATTTATGGTTGTTTATGAATGACCATAATGATAATTGCATCAAATGACTGCTAATTTAAGAATATTAGGAGCCTTTCGTTGTTGTTAGTACTAGGGTAAGGCTTGTTAAGACATGGCTAAGACTACATACATCTGCCCCATTATCCCGTCATTTGAGGGAGTCCTTGAGGTATTGTTGTAGCGCAAATAATCTAACTTCTTCCCTTTTTGACCTTGCTCAAGTTGTTGTGAGTGGTAGCTCTTTTCATCTTTGTGCTCTTGGGGTTACGTTGAGTTCTGCCATGAAAAGTGAGATCACTTTCAGAGCTGGCTATGTGCTAAGACATTATTCATGTGGCGTAACTTATACAGCTACTTCTCTTATTGTTATTCCCTGGCCTCACTCAAAAGTGTTTTGACTAACTGTCTTTGCTTTTCTAACGTACTGTTTTCTTTTCAGGCATCTAGTCCACTGCAAGTGAAGTATGCAGATGGTGAATTGGAAAGGCTAGGTCTAATATACACTTCTGTTTTCGCTTATTTTGATAGCTTATAGTTGTCATTATGTCAGCTTTTTTGAAGGAATGTTCTGATGTTGCGTTTTCATTAACAGTTTCTTTTTATCGATTCTTTTACCAGAGCATAAACTTTTTGTTGGTATGCTTCCGAAGAACGTATTAGATGATGAGGTTTCTGCTTTATTCTCTCAGTATGGAACGATAAAAGAACTACAAATCCTGAGAGGTACTCAGCAGACAAGCAAAGGTATGCTACATTACAATTGGATTCCTCTCTGTTGTGTCTTTGTGATTTCAGAGTCACACCTCATGTGCAAGAGCCTTTACAACTTACATGTTACAAGTTAACATCTTTAATACAATAGTTGTTTCACCTGTAGCAGGCTATGCATTTTTGAAGTATGAGACCAAGGAGCAAGCTCTTGCAGCCATAGACGCTGTTAACGAGAAAATCAAAATGGAGGTTTGATGTTCTATAGTAGTTCTATTTTGTCAAACTACTGTCAAAGTATTCTTCAAACTAGATTGAATTTTTGAATGTTTTTTCCCATTGGTTATTTTATTATTCACGTTTCTTAAATTATGATGTTCTTTATAAGTCTTCTATATACTCGTATATATACATATTGTACTCCTCGTATTCATATCCAAACACACCATTTCCCTTGTACATACTTGCCAATGCATAAATTGTAACGTAAATATATTTAATTTCACATTATAAAAAAATATTAAAGTTTGATATTCTTATTGTACTTATAAAGCGAATCAAACAAGATCTCGCATTACTAGATTTTCTCTTATATATTGCAAGGAATATCTAAGATTCTTTTTGCTCATGAATAGTGTCAAAAATAGTGAATGGTGTATTTGGATATGAATGTCGCTAGGCTGTTTTATTTATTTGTTTTTTCAATAGTAGGGGTGTTTTTGAATTTTGTTATGGACTTCTAGGGGTGTGTATGTGGTGTTTCATAGTCGGTAATGATAAAAACAGCCTGTGGATGTGGCCTGCAGTTAGCTTGTCTGCCTGCCCAACAAATGTAAACTTGTGCATTAAATCCATTATTTTTAACTCTGTAAATGTTTATGTAAAATCTACCGACTCCAGGCACTGTCATGTGAGAACGTTTCTTCTGTCTGAGAATTGTTTTTAATATTTTACTTTCCAGAGTCTCTTAAATTTTTTTATTATACATATGACGTGATAACAAGAGTTTTGTGGTCCAGGGATCAGATATTCCTTTAGTGGTTAAGTGGGCTGATACAGAGAAAGAACGGCAGGCTCGAAGGGCTCAAAAAACTCAGACTCTGGTTGCTAATGTAAATGATCCATCACAAAATTCATTATTTGGAGCCATGCCTTTGGGGCATGTTCTCCCATATAATGGATATGGATATCAGGTGTGTTATCTAAGAACTTCGTCAAATCAGCATATGGCTTTACAAAGTTATTAACAGTGAACACGATATTGTTTTTTCACTGTTATGTTGACGTGATTTTTGTTATGTATCGCTAGGAAATAACCTGTGTTTTCAATACATAGATAAAGTTGCTTACATATCCTAACTTGACCTTAAGCAAGGTATACAAAAGGTAGCAGTCGCAGTTGCCATATAGATAGAGGTCATTAAATCTTAGTATCGTCATGTTATGGATTTAATGAAGCAGATTGCGGCCGTAAGTTCAAAGCGGATAATATATATTAAGTCAAGCTAATATCTTAACGACAATATGTTGAAGTGTCTATTGAGGTGTCCAAAATATCATCACTGCTATGGGTATAAGTCTATAAGAGGATCTTGGATAATGGAATCTTTGCTTATCTATATTTGTGAAGTTTAAACTTTTAGTCCATGTTAATGGATATTTTGTTGACCTCTATTTCATCACTTCTTTTCATAATTTCAATTGCTTTGATATTCATTTTAGGGTCCTAGGAGTTATGGCCTCATGCCATACCGCTTGCCCTCTGTGCAAAACCAGTCCCCATACTCTAAAGTGGTTCCTCAAGGAAATGCATTGCATGGTGTGAGACCAGATGTTTCCTCTGGGGTAGTTCCTAGAAGCTATGTGGTACCCAATGTCCGGTTTCCTTTGACCTATCAAAGGCCTCTGAACAGTTCCCCTGGTTCCTCGCCATTAACAGTTCCAAACAGCCCTGGAGGAACATCTCCGGGTGCACGCTCAGCTTCTGGAAGCCAGATCGAAGGTTGTCAAATTTTCTTATTTGCATACCCATCTAATGCTTGTAAACTTCACGTCTCCTTGGACAGGAGAATTAAGTAGTAAAAATCAATATCCTATCGAGAATATGTTGAACGATGTGGGGTCACAAATCACCATTCACCATGACCACAAATAACTGACAAATGATTAAATTGTTAGACCAAAAGGAAGAGTGAGAGTGTTTTTAGTTGGTCAGAGACTCAGAGGGGTAATGTTATAATTTTAATATGCTTTGCTTAATCCTTTGTTCAGTATTTATTTGGATTTGGAATTAGATTTCTCTTTTTTAAGGTCATGTGTTGTCTTGTCATCCTACTTACCTAAAAATCACTAAAATTAAAGGGAAGCATGTACAGCTTAAAACAAAACTTGGACTAACCGACTAATCTATTTGGAAGAGCAGTTAGCAGACAACCTGGTACTTGTCTGTAATGAAACCTTGTTTGTGTATTTTGGTGAGTTATTTCAACTAACCTAAGCCTTTTAAATGCAGGACCACCTGGTGCTAACTTGTTTATATACCATATCCCTCTAGAATATGGTGATGTGGAATTGGCAAATGCGTTTCAACCTTTCGGCAGGGTTTTAAGTGCCAAGGTTTTTGTTGACAAGACGACAGGCCTGAGCAAATGCTTTGGTAATTGTTCTCTATTCCTTGTGTTTCTACAGTTGCATCTACGTCACCACATTGTTTCGTGGGCTCTTGTAAATGACAGGGTTAGGGCGTCGGGTTTACAAAGCCTCACTACCAACACACAGACATGCAAGGTTTTAGGTGCACACATAATGAAAACTAGGCTGAGATTGCATCAAATGACTTATTTATAGTTTAGTTATCAACTTTGGTTCGCCCCATCATAATTTAGACCTATAGAATAAGGAGCTTTTAGTGACATTAAAAACGAAAGCTTAACTAAATACTTTTTGAAAAATGTTGATAAAGTTCAGGAATTTTTCTGAGTGGCTTCGGCCATTTGTTTCAGAAAACATGGTAAAAAAGTCATGGATCTTTTAATGTTGGTTTTGACAGGATTTGTCAGTTACGACACAGCAGCGGCGGCTCAAACCGCCATCAATAAGATGAATGGCGTTCAGTTATTCGGTAAGAAGTTGAAGGTTCAGCTTAAAAGAGCTAACAAACAGGACAAACCACATCAATTTGGAGGTTGATCACACATGGAACCCCAGAAACTTGTAGTCTTTGGTGCCACAACCACCAAATTACTACTGTATGTATTATATGTATTACCAAATTGAATTCATTTGGATGTTTATTTGTTGATTCGAACTCAGAACTACTTTTGGAGCTATTTATCTGTACATTTCTGCAACCTGGAAAAAAATGCATTTGCTCCATTTTCGCACAATTGCCCTTTCAAAAATTCCTAATTTGGCTCACTTTGCTCTAGCACCAGTTCAAATAGCTGAAAGATAGCTTGTGTCTGATATCATAATCTTCATTTCGAGATAACTGTGGGTTCGAATTAAAGATGACAATTCACATGGAGTGACTGGCTCAAAGCTGGTAGCTTGTGTCTGATATCTAATGTTCATTTCGAGATAACTGTGGGTTCATATTAAAGATGGCAATTCACGTGGAGTGACCGGCTCAAAGTTGGTAGCTTGTGTCTGATATCATAATCTTCATTTCGAGATAATTGTGGGTTCGACTTAAAGATGGCAATTCACATGGAGTGACCGGCTCAAAGTTGGTAGCTTGTGTCTGATATCATAATCTTCATTTCAAGATAACTGTGGGTTCGAATTAAAGATGGCAATTCACATGGAGTGACCTGCTCAAAGTTGGTAGCTTGTGTCTGATATCATAATCTTCATTTCGAGATAACTGTGGGTTCGAATTAAAGATGGCAATTCACATGGAGTGGCCGGCTCAAAGTTGGTAGCTTGTGTCTGATATCATAATCTTCATTTTGAGATAACTGTGGGTTCGACTTAAGATGGCAATTCACATGAAGTGACCGGCTCAAAGTTGTGTGCCCATCTATCAAAGTAAATTTATAATCACTTACTTAATTAGACTATACTCCTATAACTACAGACAATTTGATGTACTAGGTTTCCAAATACTTAAAAATGGAAATTAAAGTTTTTTTGCTTAATCAAATAAACTATAGAAAATCAATAAAGTTTATCCAATTTCTAATAATGATATATTTTATGGTTTGCTGAGTGACTTTACAAAAAGTAGGGGGGTCACACATACTCTTTAATCTTGTACGAGTAGTAATGAGGGGATGTTTCAACATTTGTAAGTTTTGTATGTAGTTTGTTGTAAAGAAGGTAAATAATTACCCCTCCGTCCACCCATTCGTTTATCTTTATTTAACTAAAATATCTCTCGTATTAATAAAAAGAATAAATAAATATTTTGCTCTTTTAAAGAAAGGAGGCGGAGTAATATAGACATAATCAATTGATGAAAGTTCAAACGTACTTAATAAATTGATAGCAAGAGACTAAGGGAACCTATTTCGCTACTTAAATATTTGTAAAACCGCTTTATTGAGATGTTGCGTTGAGTGAAATAAGTCAGCAAACTAACTTGCGCAAGAATGAACCCCAGTTGCCCTTTAGTGTTACTTGATAAACAATACTGGAAGCCGGATGCATCCTATAGCTTAGCTTCTGAGCTTTCATTATTCTATTCTACTTAAAGCGTTACTTTAACAATTGGTGTAGCTCTTATAATCAACATCTAATTTACTTATCAACAACTCTCATTTTAGACGGATAAATGTGACTCTTTTTAAATCAAATGTGACCTCATATTGATAAAAACTACTCAACTATTTATAGTTGTAACACTAGCTAAAACATTTTATCGTTATATGCTCACATTTACCACAAATCCGTCTGAAACTCCTAGACGAAATAGTCCGTCTAAAATGAAAATTGGCGTTTACTTATATTATACTTCTTTTTTATTGAAAGATAAATATCCCAAAATTTTAATTAGCCAAAACTCATACAACTTACAAGTTTATTAATGGCGTATATATTTTTTTCCTAAATCAAAGATCTTATAAAGATAGTGAATTTGGAAAAAAAAAAAAAATCATTACCTGGGAGTTCTAGCTAATCCATCGAATAAAATATTATTGAAAAATAATATGTCTTCGTTGACTGATAATTTGATACTATATACACCCTTCAAGTCCCTAAGTCTTTGCAACTTTTTAATTTACTGCTCAATATACATACTCGTTCTGAGTCTCTCGTTTCATATTTTACCTAAATTGAAATCCCTCGCATATTTTAGGATATTTAAGGACCAGTTGGTCTCTATGAAATGTTCATATTCGTGTTAAAATTAAAATGAGTTAACTAATATCCAACGTGGATAAATATGACAAGCTTTTTGCTTGACCCGTTTTCAATTTAACAGGGATTCTAAGCTATCCTTAAACGAAAATTGGTGTTAATGAAGTACTGAAGTGGTCTAAAGAAAGTACTCCGTATAAAATTTGAACAAAGTTTATTTTTAAATAACTTGATATTAAATTAATATCAGAAAGTTTATATCATCAATAAAATTTAGTAAAAATAATTACAAGAAAACATCTTGGAACACGAATTGATCGGCTATTACAAACACTTGATCAATTAACGTGACTTTCTGTTTTGGTGAATGTCTCCTCTTTGATCCCTTTTATTATGCTTGGTTCGTGGTATTGAAAATCTTTGATTTTCTTTTACCGTCCTCGTCCGCAAGGATGTTATATATTGATTTCAATCAATCTAGTTTCTTAATCTTATAAAAAAAAAAAGTGACAAAAAGATAAATATGGATAATATATTATAATACGTTGACAATTACATCAACTTTACTTTTGACCTTTATAAGGAAGAGATAAAAACAAAAGTTGATTAATGAAGCAAACAGGCATAAACTAATTAATAATTAAATTGTGAAATTAAAGATCTTGGCTGATGAACATGACAGCAATGTCTATAAAATGCAAGGCAAATACATATGCAAATTCATCATCAATAGTAAAAACAGTATCTTATTACAGTCGATAAATTGAATACAATATGGATTGCAAGGCAATTGTATTGGTATTGTTAACCATATATTGTGTTATTGTTATATCAAATGCAGGTGGGTCGAGGCATAAATTTGGTCGTAAGTTAGATGAAGAAAATAAAGATGGGAAATTGAAGGATAACTTTTATAAAAAATCATGCCCTAATGCTCAAGACATTGTGCGTAGTGTTACTACAAAACACGTCTCCCAAACACCAACTTTGGCTGCTAAGCTCTTGAGATTGCATTACCATGATTGTTTTGTACGGGTATGTATGCGTATGTCCAATTATAATCACGTTCATGGACTACATTATATGTTTACTAAAATTACTCGTATTTCTTTGTTGGTAACTTTTTTACTTATTAAATGTTATGACGTTTGAGCCGGATCGAGTTAAGGGTTTTGTAGGGATGAATCTCCACTGTTGTAATTAGAGGTAATGTTATTATTACTAATGATATATGTAATATGTGTATCAATTTTTGATGAATTATGTTGAATGTTTTTGTAGGGATGTGACGGTTCAATTTTGTTGGACTCGACACCAGATTCTCATTCTGAAAAAGAAGCACGGCCTAACCTAACTTTAGAAGGATATGATGTTATTGATGACATTAAAGCACAACTAGAAGACGAATGTGATCAAACTGTTTCTTGCGCTGATATCTTGGCCCTTGCTGCTAGGGATGCTGTGTCGTTTCAGGTTGGATCTTAATTGCATTTTTATTTTTTTATTTTAATAAATCATTATTTTACTTTGAAGAATCATCATTTTTTTAATAAGCAATCATTATTTTATATTAGGATGAAATTATTTCATTTTTAAACTTATGTACATTTTGTTTCTAGTACTTAAATACCCACTTTTAATAAATTTCATTTTCCTAACATGAAATTTGTGAAATTTCTCGGTTTGGATAAGTACAAGATGCTATATTAATGAAGGTATATTCATCGCAAAAAGTTTCAAATATTATTGATCAACTTTTTGTGAATTTATGCCGCTTGCACTATTTATCATAAGTAATTAGGTCTATTAAATGATTTTAATTAATTAACACTTTATAAAATCTAAGCAAGCCATAAAGTTATTATATTTAATTATAATTAGGGTTAATTGATAAACAATACCAATATAAGGACCCTTTTTCATAATTAGTACCAACATATTCAATAATTAGTAATCAAATATTAACTTTTTACTACGATAGGTACCGAGCCGCCTGAAAATCTCATCTTAACCTACTCAAAAAGGTCCAAAAAGCATCATTCAAGTACAAATCTCCACTCACCCACTTCCAAAATCTCTCTCTTAGATGAAAGCACCTTTAAAATAGGACAAAAAACTAGACTAAGAAGGCGACTTGCTACCTATCATCGTAGAAAAAAGTTAATATTTTGGTACTAATTAATAATTATGTTGGTATTGATTATGAAAAAGAGGACTAAAATTGGCGGAGAGTAGGAGCTCTTGTCAAAGGCCTTGGGACACTGGAAACGTAATTTTTGGTGTATACGAATGAGATGTCAACACCGGGTGTTACGAATTTAAGTAACACCAATGACATAAATAACGTAAATAAATTGTCATTTACATTTCCCTCTTCACCTTTTTAAAATTCCAAAATAATGAATTAGTAAAGGGTATTATAGGAAATTAATATTTTATATTAATCTAAACTTAATAACAAACATATATATATCTTTGGCATATATTTAGAAGTATATCTTTGGAGTCATGGTTGTATTTTCACATTATCACCATTTAAAGAAATTACTACCAGGAGAGAAGAGCCATAAAGCAAGATAATGGCTTATATATACGTAAACTATATTATAGTATGTGTTTTGACATTATTAAAGAGTCAATACTCATGGAAGGAAAATCGTTAGCATAATCATCCCCTACACCTCGTTCAAACTAAATAAGTTGGAGCAATGCAAAAGAACATGTATAAAAGATGATGATACGATGAACGAATACATTTTTCCAGCAATGACATACATGGTTAACTATGTAAGTCCAGCTTGCAATGAGTAAGTAAAGCGGGTTTATTTTGGAGGGAAAAACTACAAACCTAAATAGATAAACGGTTGTACAATTTCGGATCCAGTATACAAAATCACAGTACTCATATTTATTGATGTTATCCTTCAAACAATAAATTTAATTTGATCTCTAATTACTCCTTCACCCTTTAAAACTTTGGTGCTAAAAAATTAATTTATTTAGTTTTTGCATTTTTCATATTAAATTAATTAAGGTGTCACTCAAACTCGGTAACGCCTCGTGTCGCTCTAGCGCTTTCCTTTGTTAAATCTTAGGTAAAACAAAATAAAGTTATATACATGTGTAAAAATGTTGTCAATCATTTGTTTATCTTTAAATTAAAATAGTCGGCACAAAAATAAAAAAGAATAAAAAAGAATTAGTGACGGTGAGTTTGTGACGGAAAGATTATTAAATTTATTATTTACACATGTATATAGTTTGATGAGAAGCCAATGTGGAAAGTGCCCACCGGACGAAGAGATGGAAGTGTATCGCTGGCCTCCGAAGCATTGTTGGGACTTCCTTCACCATTCGCTAACTTCAGCGCTCTTAAAGACAACTTTGCTCTTAACGATCTCTCT
>JAOWBH010005560.1:0-25649 GCA_028566215.1 Silene coronaria
ATTTCTCTTCTTTAGATGGATTCTTACATAATAGTTTTTTTTTTTTTTTTACCATTGTTCGTTTTTTTTGTGTTATTGTTATTATTATCAATATGAACATTACAATTTATGCAGGCCTTGAAAATTTAAATTTTCAAAGTTTATAGTTAGGTTGGAAGCTGACAATTAAGAGCTCTTCTACGATCAAAGCTTTGTAACCACAATAATGTAATATGTACCCAGTTGTCATGATTTTTTTGTTTCCGTCTCCATTATAATTTAACCTACAAAATAAGAATCTTGTGATGTGACATGGTAAGTTACACTGGTCACATTTTAGTATTACATATAGTGACAAAATATAATTCTCGTGATAATTACATTTTTTATGTAAAATTGATAACAAAATCAAACAGAATATTAACTTTAACATGATACACTATGATTAAGATCTCATATTAAACAAAGTTGGTACATTTTGATACAAACTGGAAATATGATTCTCATGGTATATATAACTAAATTTACATAATCTAGCACTTATGATAACATCGTTCATAAAAATGGTAATATATTTGTGAGGAACATTGTCAAAGAAAACTGGTTACACTATTGAAGTAAACTGGTAACACTTTATAGTTAATTGATTACGATAACATTTCCAACGAATAAGCCATAAGGTAACATACTACAGTTTTCTGATTTCATAACAAATATTAACACTTTTTGTCAATTTTACCATCATATGTCATCCTCCAAACTAGTTACATTGTTAATCAAATTGGCAACATGTTCGTGAGGATATACATCCAAATTTTATTTATAAGTCACTACTTATTGCTCATTAGCACAAGATAAGAAGTTGGTAACATTATGATAAACTAGAAACATGTTTTTGTGTTTTATGATAAATACAACCTTAAAAAATCAAGCATTACTGGTAACATTGTTTCATAAAAATGACAACATAATTATGAGGTCACTCATATCCCTCTCCCCTTTTCGTTCCTGACATTGTCACCGTCAAACTCTTTCATTGGAAATCATCCTCGCACATCTAGTTATAACACCATTCCTATTCCCCCTATCATCTTTATTAGGATCTTGCTTTGCCCAGATAACAATTTAGTATATTAGTGATACATTTTATATATCACAATTAGTGTTGCAAAATGTCACCATTGTTACCAAGAAAGAAAAAATATACCCAATAAATCAACAAATAGACATTCATATAAAAATAACTTAGTTCGTGCAATATGTTACCATTGTTGTTGAAAAATATTTTGATTATCACATAGAAAAAAATACTCAATAAAACAACAAATTCATTCAAAATGTTAACTATTCAACTATAATTATGTCCTCAAATATAGTAACCCAACATCTTGTCCACAAAGGGTCACATATTAGTATATTACAAAAATAACTTGCCATTGACACATGTTGTACAAATTAATAAATACATTTAATCTGATATTCAATATTAATAGACGAACATTATTTTGACATACAATAGTAAGAGACAAAATTCAAACTCATTGACAATTTCTGAATTAGTTTATTGCAAAGTCATTATTTTTATGCAATATGTGACCATTTTGACATATTTAATATGTGAAGTATGTCATCATGTCAATATACAGTTTACATATCAAAATAACTGGTAACAAATTCATCCAATTTGTTAACATTTTAATAATTAGTATGTTAAATACAAAGAAACCCAACAAATGGTCACATATTGCAAATCAATCAAAATAATTGCATAAATATATTAATCTGACATGCAATACTAAAAGACTAAAATATTTCTGACATACAATATTAAGAGACGAAAATCAAACACTACAAAGATTGATACATATTTTCAAAAACGAAAATGTTTTTTTCACAAGTGAAAACCCTAACTTTTCACAAATTAATATACACAAAATTGATCAAACTTTTTTAAATGTTTAACCCTAAATTTTCACAAATTAATATACACAAAATTGATCAAACCTTCTTTTTTCTTCTTGTATTAAGTGTGTTTTTTAAGTCTTCTTATTAACAATAATCTTCTTGAAATTTTACCATTTTCTAGAGATGGAACTGCGATTTGGAATCATCAAGTTTTTTTTTGTTTTGTTTTTGAGGGAGAGTTTTTGAATTGTTTTGAAATGTTTTCTGAGGAAGGAAGAAGTTAAGATCAGAAAGTCATTGGGACCTTAAACTCTACTTTACACTAAAGTCAATACCTATACTGCACCCCTACCCTACTTTTGCTTATGTCATCAGCACTCTTTTCCTCTATATTTTCCGGGTTGTACCATATCTTGCAATATGGTGCTAAATTGACCCGTCTTATTAATAAGACGGATACAAGTGGTCTTAAGGAAGACTAATTATTTGAAAAATTAAGCTTGAAAAGTAAAAGCTCATTTTCAATCATCTAGGTCAACCATGCTTTAGTTTCCCTTAAACTAGCTAGATAAGAAAGACATACTTAATTACACAGGTACATCTCTCGTCATTTCCACTAGGGTCACCAAATTCTACACTCACAATCGGACTGTTCGACTTTGTTTCGATCCAATTCTACAACAACTCAGCTTACGACTTTACGAGTATTCATGCAGGGAGTCCAGGCGGGTCTAAGCATGGCCTGGACTGGTTGCATGATGGCACGAATCCAGGCTAAACAGTTCTTTCTCATACCATGCTAATTTGTTAACTCATCTGATGTCAGTTCACTTGATCCAACTTATTTAGCAAAATTGACCCTAGTTAACTCATTTTAATTTTTAACCCCTCACATTGATTAACTAGGTAATTTTTTCTTACCCAAATCGAGTGCATCTGTGTTTTGCTTCAATTTTGTATCTAATTAGCAAAAGCTAGCCAACTAAGTAGGCTAGAAGTAGTAAACCTGAAGCTGGTTGTCAATCATATTAGTCTCACCCTGTTACACACACATAACAAAAATTAAGGAGTTCACAAAGTACCTAAAAAGGATAAAATTTCATCTCATCATATTACAAAGATTACAAGTGTACAACGAACTCCGTTACCCAATATTACAACGTGAGATGGTCCATTTTTTATCACAGTGTGAGACCATCTCACAAAAGAATTATTGTAAGTTTACAAATCAACAAGGCTAACACAAAACCACACAGGACTTCTCAAAGTTATTTCTTTTTTTTTGTTTCCTCATGCAAGGGAGCCACATAAACAAACAATTTCAGATTCTATTCATTGAGACTTCATCTACATACGTTACCGGTCGAATTAAGTGACATCTGTACGGGCTCGTCAACGGAGCTATCTGGATCCTGTGATCCAATATAACTGTTGTTCAGCGGAAAATATACGCAGCCTAAGCGTATTCTGGATTGAGTGCTAAAGCTTCTTGGTAGATCATCTCTTTCATTTGTTCTTCACCCAAGGCTTGTTGCTCAAAGTCGAATGAGAATGGCTCTGTGCAAGTAGGCTCATCAGCTATGTCATGTAGCCTTGCCAAGTATGGGTGTGATAGTGCTTCTTCAACTGCCAAGAAAACACATAAACATGAATTTATTCTTGCGAAAAAAACAAAACATAAGCAAGGTTTGAGAGCTCAATTGCAACAATTAATGAATCAGTCTTAAAATAACGAAACTCAATTTTACGCACTTGTAACATCATCATCTAATTTAACATGGTGAAGTCGCAAGTAATTACCACTAATTCTTTTGGTGGGATCAAATGTGAGCATCTTCTCAACAAGATCAATTGCCAACGGATGAATGTGTGAGAATAGTTGGCCTAATGCCTGGCGAGGTTGTGGTGGAAGTTGACGGATATATCTTCTTGCATCTTCATTGTGAAGAAATTGAAGATCCGATTCTGTGGGTGTCCCAAGCAGCTGAGGAATGACGACATGACAATAGCATTAGTTTGTAACTAAACTAGACCGTGATTACACCAATTATTTGAGTTCTAAAGAAAGTGGATGAGAAATAAGTCAAGTTGACAATCACTATTGCCAGTATGCCACCCACATTAAATATATTTGAATCAGTTAAGTCAATTCTATTATTAATGCATTATGTTCATTTGTTAAGTGCCTCACCTCTGTCAAAAGGCGCATTTGGTTAACATGGTCCTTGCCAGGAAAGAGAGGTGTACGGTTCATGAGCTCCATATATATACACCCAACAGACCAAACGTCAATTTTGGCAGTGTAATCAGAAGAGTTGAGCAAAAGCTCAGGTGCCCTGTACCATCTGGTAACGACATATTCAGTCATGTGCTCGTTTTCTGCAGTTGGGCGTGCTAGTCCAAAATCACAAATCTTCAGGTCACAATTGGCATTTATCAGCAAATTACTTGGTTTCAAATCTCGGTGGATGACATTTGCTGAATGAATGTATTTCAGCCCTCGAAGAAGCTGGTATAGGAAGTACTGCAAGTATACAAAGAAAATTGTGGTGCTTATTAGACATTATATTATTGAAGGACCGATAATACTCACATACAAGTATACATCAGCGAGAAACATTACTCTAATAGTTGTAGATTCTCGCGTCTGACGGATAGACAGAGAAGGGGTGAAACATACTAAATATTTCTGAGAGCCTAGAAGCACAACTAATGGCGCGATCTCATGATTTATTCACTGAAATACAGAAGAACGTACAAAGGGAGACATGTCCACAATTACTCAAAAATACTGTTTCTGAATGACCCATAAGTCCATAACGACCAGTCCGCCACATTCAGAATTTCGTAAGCCAACTGTTGCTTCACATTATTGAAAGATTAGACATAATTTTTACACTATCCATGATATATTATATCTAAAGCGTACCAATGTTTGGTTCCACTGAAAATGGAGAACTGAGACCAACATTGGTCACATATCAAGCTAAAATAGTCCCCAAAAAATTCAAGCTAACATTGAACATTTGAACTGTTCAGGAACTTCAAAAAGTTAACTGAACGAGAGAAAAAAAAATGTCAACTGACATGAAAAACCATCATGCAACAATTATAGTGCATTCACCTGACAGTGTTCCTCTGATAAATTCTGATTGGATCTAATTATCTGATGAAGGTCAGTGTCCATAAGCTCAGTGGCAATATACACATCTGAAAATTCTCTTCGGAGAGTGGGAGGAACGACATCTCTCAGCGCTATCACCTGATTATCGAGTAACTACAAGTTCAGATCATTTTTTTTAATCATATTTCATATATACTTCACTTTCAGGTTCTAAGTGATCTTGGATAGTTGAGTTGCTACTTGCTAGTAAAGGTAGCTACATAACAAAAGAAGCAATTTGCCTACATTTTCATGATCGAAATGGCGGAGAATTTTGATCTCACGAAGAGTACGCTTGGCATCCATGTAATTATCAAAAGCATTAGCAATCTTCTTCATCGCAAGCATCTCATTCGTCTCCGTGTTCAACACCGAGCTACACGTTCCAAACAAAACACATCAAACCTCAATTATTTATAAACTCACTAGTTTTAAACAAATCAAACTAATTACAAGTCAAAATCTTGGTTCACCTAATTTTGGAATCAGCTATGAGTTTAGAATGCTCCAAACCCATACCTTGGGTTTCTTTGGAGTTTTTTTTTGTAGTTTGATACCCGTACCTCAAACCCTTGTGGTATGAGTTTCCACCATCGTTCAAAGTCCTTTTCATGAGTTAAATTTCTGCTTGTGTATTAATTTTTTTTTTTTTTTTATAGAGAGCACTAGGTAAAATTTATTAAATACATGTTTTTTTTTGAAAATTTTATTTTATACATGAATAAATGCTTTGGATGCAATTTTAACTGGTTATTCGGAAACAGCCTCGCTAGGTTGTGAACACATAACTCGATAAGCCCGTGATATGAAATTGATGATGTATTGTTAGAACATAAAAGTAAGAGTAAAAATAAGAAAGGAACATACCAAACAATACCATAAGCGCCACGGCCAATAGGCATGATGGGAGGGCGATACTTGGAAGTAACCTCAAACATGTTACCAAAGATGTTGTATTGGATGAACTGACCACCATTTGTATACGTTGCTGGAAACTCCGGGAATGCTCCACTTCCCGTTGTATTTTGTGCCACCTCGGCCATCTCTCAGTTTTGATCCGATCAATTTACTATACTTTTTCCGAGGGAACCTGATTATTGGTCGACTAACAATGAGTGGAATATTTGGTAATGCAAACTGTTCTATTCAAATTCAAATCATTTCTATAACATATTTTCCCATAATTCTTGCTACTATTGTCTTCTGTTCTTCATTAGCAAACACTCAATAATAAGTATTCACTCCGTCCCGGTTATTTGTTTAACTTAGGTTTTAACACAAAGACCGTGGAAAGAGGCGGGCAATTATTGGATGACAAGTGGAGTGGACCAAATTGAGTGAAAGTATCAAATTGCCCAATAAAGGCATTCTCGTCTCGCTAAACAACTGAGCACAAATTCTAGTTTCAGAGAACCATTTTCATCTTTCCAAAAAGACGGGATGTTGTGACCATTTAGTGGTGGGATGTTGTGACCATTTAGTGGTCAAATGTAACCACAATGGTCCAGTTATAACTTGGTTTTCCAAAGTGATCACATTTGGTTGTAAAATGGTCTCAAAATCTCGTCTTATTGGAAAAGACCAAAATGACCAGTCCTAAGGGAGACACCCTAAAATGGAGCAGGTAAATAGCAAGTAGCAAGAGATTAAATCGTGAAGTTAACTAAATAATCAACAGAAAAAGATAACATAAAAGACAGAAATGAATAGGTTTGGGAAAATAAACAATTATTACAATTATTCAATCCAATTAAGTAAACAATGACAGAAATAGATCAACAAAGTAACAATCTAACAATTGTAAAGCAATTACCAGGATATCAAATGAATTGCACAAATTCTTGTTTCAGAAGACCCTCTTAAGAATCAATTGAAGATGAGAATTGGGGAAAATAGAAACACCACTTAGTTGGAGAGTTGGAGAGTTGGGAGAGAGGAGAGGACCCAAGAAGTCAACCGGATATATGAAGTAAGTGAGAGGAAAGGCGCGAGATATTTAAGGGACGAGATTTGAAGTGGGGCATAGTATGATCTAACGGTCTAAAATAAAGCCGCCGGTCTAATTTACGATTTAATTTTCATTTTAATATTACTCTCGACTCTGGAATAGCTTCTTTTGAATGGTCTTCTTCGACGACTGCCAAGAATAAATTAATGTGTTCATAATTGTGCTTCGTGTAGGATAAGTTGAGCTTGACTCAATTACTTTGGCAAGTCAACGTCTCTGTCTCATCACACGTTTTATAACTTGAAGCTAGGTGTCTGTTTCCTCGCTGAGTTTTTGCTATAACATCGAGTATCCGTTTTTAAGTTTTATAACGGGTTGAATACTATCATGTGATGCTAATACAGACCAAATTTTTTGGCATTTTGTAGGTAACTTGCATTGTGATTTGACATGTATTTAACCGTCTTAAGTTTAAGACATAAATGAGAATTTGTGTTCCCCAATAAGTTTGGCTTAAGACGGGTACTATCTATATTAAATTTAAAACATGTCAAATACTACAACATGGTGGTAATAATGACAAAAAATTTGGCATTTTCTAAGCAATAGGTGAGGTGATTTGGTATGTGTCTGACCCGTATTAATCATAAGACGGATAGGGAATGTCTTAAATGAGAATTTGTGACTAGTTTTGAAGTTCTGAGTTAAGAAAATACAAATACTTTGTCAGACGCTTTATCATAAAAATTACTCCATCCATTTTGTTCATTTGCTTATCTTTTTTCATTTTTGATGTCTTAATTTTTCATACTTAATTTGGTATACTTGTTATCTAATAATTGTCACTCCTCTTTCCTTGGTCTTTGTACCATAACCAAATGTAAACAAATGACCGGGACGGGAATATTATGGTATTATTTGTTTAAAAAACCTTGTTGTTATTTGTTTAGATTGACAGATACTAACTAGCACAATGTTGCTCTGGCAAGGCCAACAATCAAAGATCAAAGTCAAGGCCAACAATCAAAGATCAAAGTGGTACTTGAGAGCTGCACCACGATGACCTATTTCGAGACCAAGAGCTCAATCCCGTGCACACAACCGGACTATCCAACTATGTTTGGATCCAATTATACAATGACTCAGTTTGTGAGTCCGGGAGAGGTCTAAGCGAGACATGGGTCACTTGGATAGAATGAATCCAGGCTAAGCAGTTTTTTGTCAGGTTACACACTCGTGGAAACTGGCAAGTTCACAGCAAGATATCACTTTGACATAGTGTTGCACAATTGCACCACTCAGGCACCCATTACAATTCAACCAAATCTTCACTACAAGACCGTTTCCATAATTTACAACAGATAATTGTACAAATAACAAGATCAGCAGGAACAACATATGATACTATGATAGCACATCACATGAATGAATTACCACTACGGCATTACATTTTCCCTAGTTTCATTCTTAGCAATCCAGAACTCTTAGATCAATTATCACGCTGATCACACAAAGTCCGGTCCTGTATTTCTACCATGCTAATTTGTTAACCCACCTGATGTCAGTTCACTTGATCCAACTTATTTACAGGAACTTAAATAAATAAATAAATTATTGCTAGTAACAGTCAGATTAACGGAGGTCACAAACCACAAGTGTGGTATCATGGAGAATGGATGACAATTTTTACTGCCACTAACCGGATGCCTGCATTCTGTTGGACATCATACTGATCCAAAGAGATGAATGCATCGATTAAAGTACCAGGCACGAACAAGCTATCGAGCTCTGTAGGATCGAACTTACTGAACATAAGTTTTTGTTCGGCACCCGAAGATGCTTCTTTCTGGAAAATCTCAGAACCATATCTTGCAACATCCGCTGTTACGACAGTAGGTATGCTGCAAAAATAAGAGAACCATGGATTAAATTTTTAAAGGATCTTGCAAGCTAAGTTCATGGAAGTACATCCTAAGGCTCCCACATGGTTGGAAGCATAATAACTGACAGATTAGTAACTTTATGGCTACAAGATGTATTTATTTTCTGCACTTTGTGTTGCGAATACGGGATAAATCTGGCGACATCCAACCTTCCCCTTACCTCGGGAGCACTTGAGCACCAGAATGATGACTTTATCAGCTAAACTGGATGACGTGCTCGAGATTAATATAGTATGGAATAATAGAGTGCTACAAAGGTAACTGCAACAGTATCACTGATCTCTAAATGAGCTAGTAATTTTCTTGTGGATAAAAAAGGACACTGATGAGGCAATTACTTTGTCAGACATGATCTATTCGCAGAATTTATGACGCATTCAAGAAATTTTGATTTTTTTTTCAGCTTCTGATGATGAACTGTGAAACAAAGCAGAGTGCAGTTGCTCTTGTTATTGTTTAATGCAAAGGAACAAGGAACTGGGTGATTTAAGGATTTGTAAATATGGGAAACAATGTATAATTAGACTTACAGCTGCCAAATCAAATGGCAAAGAGGAAGGTGAAAATACTTACTGGAGACGCACAGTAGGGAAATTCCAGAAGCCATTCTTTCTGCCCACCAAAGGCCTCCATTCAGATGTGCTACCAGAGTCCGCGAACAAGCTCTGTGCATGACTGTCACATGCATCTAGAACCTGACATAAGCTGGGGGGAGCATCTACCACGAAACTCAGCCTACGTCGCCCCGCCTGATCGACGAACTTAGTACTGATTCCAAAACGCACTTTCAGATGAGTGCAATGGAGCTTTAGAATAGAAGCATTGTGCAACAGTTGAATCCTTTGACTTCCCCAGTACAAAGGAATCCATGATGCAGTAATAGAATTAATAGATACTTTATCAGGAGTCAAAAACTCAGATGAACTATTTGAGCTTTCAGATATCATCATAGCGTGAGAGGTATCTAAAGCTTCGGAAGTAGGCCTTTCCTCCACGACATTGTCAGCTTGGATAGCATCAGACATTAACTCCTCAGAAAGTCGTGTCAAGTCAAAAGACTCTATTGCATGCCTGGAAGGTTCAGCGAAACTCAGAATATGCATTCCCAAGGCTTGATTATCATTGTTTTCAGGGGTGGGGCCAGCGTGAGGGGTGTAGTTCGTCTCCACTGGTAAAACCCTCCCACCACTTCGTGTTCTTCTAGATGTACTACTTGGAGATACCCAACTGTCATTCATAAGAACTTCAGGGAGGCTTGACTCCTGCACAAACAAAAAAGACAGGTATTTTAAGAGAATACTTTCATTTCATTTTTCGAGAAGGGGTGATAAGTATTCCTAATTTGACAATGAGCCAAGTAACCCCTAGAGGAATCCGATGTTGAATAGCAAACAAGCCATAAGTTAAGTGAATCTTCAATAGAGGTAATTTAAGTTAAATATCCAACGCAATTATCAGGAATTAGACGAGTAATCCACTTCTTCTAATAGGTAATTCATGCAAACCAACAAGGGAACCGAGAATTAGAAAGTTTGGTCAATACTTGATAGGTGAGGGTTTTAGTCATGTTGGTTCTTCATTCTTTACAGCTCTATGAAATATAGCATTCTAACTTACACCATGTTCATTGTCTGTCATAAGCTCAAACCAAACAGAATGACATTCAACAAATGGGTCAAAAACACAACATAACTTGGTTGGAAAAGTTCTAAATGCTGCATGACGGATTGACGGGCGAAGATGGCATACAAAATTGAATTTTTTGGTTGATTGAGGTTATTCAGCAAAGTAATTAGACATTTGGGGTTGGCTTCAAAGTATTTGGGGCCAATGGGTCCACGTCATCGCATTTATTTATTTTTCCAGTTTTTTTATAAAGCCGCCAACTTCCCGAGCGGCTTTACTACTTACCTAAGACCTATAAGTAAAGCCGCCAAGTTTACTAGCGGTTTATGTGCTTATGTCTTTCCACAGTAGCAATAACATTTATAAAATGGGGAAAGGGGGTAAGCCGCTTAGTTTATTGGCAGCTTAACCAAATAAAGGGACCCTACCATCTTCCAGTACATGCATTAAGTCATATAGGAACAGAGTAAGCCGCGAGGAAACAGGCGGCTTTGCTTGTATCAGTACAAACAGAATTAAGGAACACGAAACTGCTATAAAGTTATAATCTTGCTTCCAATGTAAGCCGTCAGGTTCCTTAGCGGTTTAGTGTGTTCAGTAGTATTATCAGACTCCCAGTATTGGGCGGGGGGAAGTTTAGTAAACTTGAGTGAAGCCGCTAGGGACTTTAGCGGTTTTGTATAAAAACTTGAAAAAAAATAAAAAGTGATGACGTGGACTGATTGGGCCAAAATAGTTTGAAATGGACCCTAATTTCCTAATTAGTTTGCTAAATAACCCCAATTATCCAAAAAATTCTACAAAATTGTTATATAGTTACAAAGTGAACAATGAACACCGCTTCCCCGTGTAAGTTAAAAATCAGCTTACAAATAATCAGCAACACAACTTCATAAACATATTTTACCATACAAGACAACGAGTACAATAGATGAAAACCAAGTAAAGATATGTTACCAGAAAAAGAACTGTTGCACAATACTTGAGAACTTCAAGATTCATGCGGACATCATCTAAGCTCCTGAAATCATTAGGGTGCAGTCAACAGTCATAATATATTTGAGCCGACTTATAGAACACAACAGAGTAACTTGTTTTCCCAAAAGCGTAACTTGATTTGGAAATCTATATTCACTAATAAGATCTCATTACTGAATCCTATGCATTTCATGGTTTTTGACTTTTTGTAATATAAAAAAAGGACACGATTCACTCATTTTCAGATATATTGATGTGACTAGATCTAGTGGCCGCATCTGCAACCTTCACAGGTACACAATAATATCTAGCTTAGACCAAGATATTCATTTGTAAAACGTGAGGAGATCATACATCACAGCCTGCTTTTCTCTTTTTTGAAACAAAAAAAAAAAAAGATAAAACAACAAATGTATAGAACCTTGTAACCTCAAGTCCTCAACAATTGAGGCCTAATAAGAGCGTAAATGGCTTCAATTATGAACAATATGAACATGACTTTGGAAAAGTACTCTGCTTTAAGCAAAGGAACGACATTGCGAAATTCACCCAAGACATAAATAATTGCTTGTAAGTCCTTCAAAACAGAATGGGAAACAGTAATAGTAAGAGTCAGAAAGAGTATATATTACCTGTGTGTTTGCTGACCAAGACCGAAGTATGTGGCAAGAGTGGCCATCTGAAAAGCAACAGCAAACAATATTGATCAGAATCTCACAGAAACCAGCATTTTACAAATCTTAACTTTGAAAAACCCATTAGAAAAAATCCAGATATCCACAAATCAATTTCGACGGAATGACGCAGAACAGAAGTAAGAAATACGGAGTAGTACATACACATATCAAGTCAAACCTTAAAATCAAATTCACAATTGACCTCTATATAAAGGGGGAAAATGTGCACTACACATTGGAAAGAATATGATTTCTTTTAAAAACCTTGTTTCCACCTCTATTATAATGTAACCATCAAAGTTAACTCAGCCATTGAAAATCATTGCAACATCCTCCCATTTGGTTGATAACTGTTTTGCAAACATAAGCCAATCTGTGATTCAACTCAATCAAACAACATGTAGCATAAGCCATTGCCAAGAGAAGCAACTTTTTATAACAAAAATCTTTACCAAACATTCAGAAGATTCAAAATCTCCGTCAAACACGACAATACAACTCACCCAAGTGTCATGAGGAGGCCAGCAAATAGCGAGGCAGGGTTAAAGTCAAATGTAAGAGCCTACACAAACACACCTTCTCAAAAAAAGATTGCTTCGAGAATAGCAACAAAAGACTATGACTTCATATCAACAATAACAGCATTACCCGTGCCTCAAGAACTCCCACAAATTGAGGTAAGCGGTGTTAAATGTATGCAGTCTTAGTGTCTTACCCATAAGGAGGCTGACTTCAATGAAAATTGCACCAAAAATAACATCAAAGACGGACACTTTCATTACACAATGAAAGAAAAATCTTCTCTTTCAAACGGAATACTCAATGACAACCAATCTAGCTGGCATCTACCAAGTACTAAATTTGACAACTACCATTGAAGAACGAAGACAGAAGTTAAAAGTTATATATTTCATAATCCAAGTTTGTTCATAATCATAGTAAACCATAATTAACTGAAATAATATAGAAAACCACCTTCATATTACCAGCACGGCGGCCAAACCTCTCCGTCAACAAGGCCAACGAATCAATAGCCCCTTTCGGCTCCGGTGGCGGCCGATTAATCTCCGCAAACGCTTCCCTAATCCTCAAACAATCAAACCTCAATATATTATGCCCCGCCCAAATCCTCCCTAAATCAATCAAAGCAGCACAAACTTTGTATCAAAATCAACAGCAGAAACTCAAAAAACCACATCAAATCAGCTCAAAATCAATAAATCAAAAGAATTAGGGTTTATACCATTAAGTAGATCAAAGATTTTGTCGGCAACGTCAGCAAAGGAAGGTGCGGATGACACAGCAGCGCGTGAGATACCATTACAACGTTCCGATTTAGGGGTAATTAGCGAGAGATCGTTAGGGCGAATTAGAGTGGAGTAATTATCGAGTTCGATTAGCTTTTTAGGGCAAACGAGAATTGCGCCGAATTCAAGGAGTGCGAAACCTTGACCTTGTTTGAATGGGATTGTGGTTTCGACGTCGAAGAAGGCGATTTCTGACCTTTGTTACGCCATTAATGGAGATTGTTTGAGTTTTGAGTTTTGAATTTAGTTTGTTGGATTTAGAAAGAGGTTTGGGGATGAGGTTGTTAATAAGGCGCCAAAAGGAGGAAATGGATTTGTTTGTACTCCGTATGTGATTGCTTACTTCATAGGGTTACCCTTTTTGTCAAGTTGGGTTTTCCTTCCTCCACTGAAAGAGCCGGTATCTTGTAGGATACTTCAAAGTTTGTATTAAATTTCATCAATAACGTTTATAAATTCGTTGCGTAATACTGGAGTCCGATTTTCCCACCCGTGGTTATCCGAGGTGTTAGACGCCCCTGTATCAGATTAAGACTTTGTAGTAAGGTTGTGAAATTTTTTGAAAATTGAGTAATGTTTGAAGTGGATATTGATTAAAATTAAGTAGAGTAGTTGGGAAGGGGACGTAAGCAAAGGAAAAGGCGTTCATACTGACTTGGTTGCCTAACGAAATGAAAGCTGCGTGTTCGACCTTCTTCAGCTTTCGTGGTCATCCATCGTACGTCGTACCAAGTTACTCAGGTACTAGTTCCCCCACCACACTTTTGTGTTGTGTGCCTTTCTGCTACATCTTACAAGCAACGTATGTATGAATTATCGTGATACTGTGATCCAGGAGTCATTGAAGGGTTTCGATCGCCGATCGGACCGAGACACCAGATCGGGCCTTTTTGTGACCCAATTCAATCAGACATGTCCCAATTGATTACTCGACCCTAGAGGTGACAAATGGATCATTCGGATCGGATATGGGTCGAGTTAGTTTAGATCGAGTCATTTCGGCTCTATACTCTATCATACATTTCAGATTGGGTCGGATCAGATCAGATCATTTCGGGTTTCGGGTCACTTTGGGTGGGCCTTTGTCGGGTCACTTTTTGGTATGAATCACTTTGAGCCGGGTCACTTTCGGCTTAATGGCTACTTAAAACACTTTAATTAGTGCTATTTTGATTAAGAAATAGTACTATTTTTAAATATTTTAGGGATGATTACAACCAATAAAACTCAATTTGATGTATGTAACATTAATTTGACTTAATACTTGTCGTTTCGGGTCATTTTAAGTCATTTAGATCAGGTCAATTGTGGGTCGAGTCAACATTAGGTCAATCAAGTTTCACGTCGGTTTAATTCTGATTTCGGGTCATATTCAGGTCCAGTAAGTTCAGGTCATTTTCGAGGGTCGAGTCAGCTTTGTCATGTCTACTCGACCCAATGATAAGCGACATGAATTGTAACCAGTCCAAATCCACCATTGACCCGACACAACCCGAACCAGAGATGACTCGACCTATTACCGACGTGAGTGATTCAATTGCCACCTCTAAGGGCTCGCCTGGAATGAAGTAAATAATTAATGCGGTAATGTTTAGGGGAATAATTACTGGGTAATTTAATCCGGGGAGTAATATGTTCTTTATTTTTAAGTTTGGATTGTTAGAAGAATTATTATTGAGGTAATCTGTTTTCATAATTAGTGCATAATGTATAGAAATAAATTCATATTTCTCAAAATAGAAAGTAATGTATAATTTACTCCAGTAATAATTACCTATGGGGAGAGTGCGTAATATATTACTCCTTCCTTGATGGGAGTAGGCCTGGCAAACTTGTCAAACGGGTTGGGTCCGGGTCGGGTCATTTTGGGTCAACTGACTTCGAGTCGGGTCATTTTCGGGTCAGCTAATATCAAGTTATTTGTGGATAATAATCAGTTTCCAACAATAAACATTAGGGTCGGATTATTCTGGTTCGGGTCAATTCGGGTTCAGGTCAAGTTTGGATGTCGGGTCGGGACAATTTTGCCTGATCTAGATGGGAGTAATGAATTGCGATAATCATCCTCATGCCAAACTCACTAAAATAATCCTAAATTATTAATCTTTTTTTTTCTCTCCTTTTTCACTCAATCCAAACAAGTCCTAAATGGATATCCAAATGTCGAATCCATGCTCTCCGCCTCTCCCTAGTCAAAATCTCATGATTCCCTCTCTCTGATTATACCACCTCAGTCTGTCATTTTATCGGCAAAAATACATGAATTCTTAATTTCTTATTTGGGTACTTTAATCTCTTCCAGGTAACATCTTCTCATTAAATAAATTTGATGATCCAATCTCATTTACATGATTATGTAATTGTATGTTGATATCCGATCATACAAAATGTTGAAACATTATGCCCCAAAGATTCAAAATTGTTACTTTAACAGTCACTTAACTTGTTCAATTAGCAGCAGCACTAGTAATATTAGCCATGAATCCCATGATTGTTCTACTTCTTCATCAAATGATTATATGAAAAAACTTACCTTTAGAATTCTTATTAGCAAAACCCCTGAAGCAGCATTGAGTTATTTTGATTCAGTTAAGTCTCAGATTAATGTAATGAAGAACCGATACGTGCATTCGGCGATTATTAATGTGTTAAGTAAGGCTAAATGGTACTTACAGGCAAGGTATTTGTTGAAATGCCTCATCCAGGACCTTCTTTTGAATTGCCCGTCTCGTCGTGTTTGTGTTATTGTGTTTAGGGATTTGAGTAGGGTGGAGTCAGTGGATGGGGGTAAATTTGATCGTAATGTGTTTGGAATTTTGATGATTGCATTTTGTGAGTTGGGTCTTGTAGATGAGGCTGTTTGGGTGTATAGAAAGATTGGGGAGTTGCCGTCGACGCAAGCTTGTAATGCACTTCTTAATGGATTAGTTAAGTTGGGTAGGATTGGTTTTGTTTGGGAGATGTACGAGGAGATGGTTACTCGGGGATTGGTACCTAGTGTTCATACTTATGGTACGTTAATAGGTGCTTGTGGTAGTGACATTTTGAAGTCTCAGAAGTTGTTTGCGGAGATGGTCAAAAAGGGCATCAAGCCTACTGTTGTTATATTCACGACTTTGATTCGTGGTTTGTGCAACGGAAGTAATATGTCAGAAGCGGAGGATTTGTTTATAGCAATGAAAGAGTCTGGTGTGGCTCCCAACTTATACACTTACAACATTTTGATGGATGGGTATTGTAAAACGACCAACCTAAGGCACGCTTTAGAGTTATTTAAGGAAATGCTAGGTCATAAATTGGATCCCAATGTGGTTACTTTTGGGATCGTAGTTGATGGTTTTTGTAAAGACGGTAAAATGGATGCTGCAAGGGCCCTCTTTCCTTGTATGATGAAGGTTGGTGCTCCTCCCAATGTATTTGTGTATAATAGTTTGATTGATGGACTATGTAAAGCTGGAAATCTCTCTGAAGCTCACGCTTTGTTTGCTGAAATGAGAAAAGTTGATGTTCTTCCTGATGTGTTCACTTATAGTATACTTGTGAAGCATCTATCTGAAGTAAGGAGAGTTACAGAACCAGATGAGCTACTGTCAAATATGAGAAATGTTGGGATTCCTGCAAATTGTGTGACGTACAACTCGCTAATAGACGGTCACTGCAAACAAAGGAACATGGAGAAAGCTCTGGAATTATGCTCACTAATGATTGAGAAGGGCATAAAACCAAATGCTCTCACCTTTTCTCCACTTATACATGAATACTGCAGAGAGGGGAATGTGGAGGCCGCAATAGGAATATATCGGGAAATGATAATAAAAGGGATTGCTCCTGATGTTGTCACCTACACAAGTTTGATAAATGGTTATTTCAAGAATTGGGACACAAATACTGCTCTACGGATATTCAGAGAAATGGAGGAGGCTGGGGTTCGCCCTAATGAGTTCACAATTTCTTGTCTTATAGATGGATTATGCAAAAATGGGCGTCTCAATGATGCGTTCAAACGTTTTCTCCAACTTACTAGTTCGGCAAGTTTGAAAGGGATTAAAAATCAGTTTGATGCTAACAAAGTTCCTGTGAATCATGTTGCATATACAGCCCTTATACAAGGTCTGTGCAAGGAAGGGAGGATATTTAAAGCCAGTAAGTTTTTCTCAGATATGAGAGCTCATGGTTTACGAGCTGATCAACTAACCTACATAATCCTTATATTCGCTCATGCTCGAGCGCATCATGTTCTTAATCTGCTGATGCTCCAGGCAGATATGTTCAAGCTAGGGTTCTTGCCAGACGAAGTCATATACCCCTTCCTATGTAAGGCATACCAAAAAATTGGGGCTGTTAAATTGGCTTCGAAGTGCTTAGAGGAGCTACCCAAGTTCGGGGATTGGGAAGCCAGAGGAGATACGAGGCCTGTTTTGGTAACAAGCAAGCTGGCTTTTGTGAATGATATACAAATTTGCTGATGAAACACATGAATACTGAATAATTTCAGATTGGGATGTCATATGTGCTTTAAATTTTAAAACCCCTAGTTTTCTGAACCTTGCCTGGTAAGACCTATTGCTCCTTGTTGATTTTGATGTGATTACTGGGTTACAACTGCAGGTTTCACACGTTATCCTGCTGCTGCTATATAGTTCAAATTGTATGCATGAGGTTGCGTACACCCGACCCCTATTACCCCCCACTATTTGTAGGGGCCCTTGAGGCACTAGGGTGATGTTGTTGCTGCTGTTATTGTCTGCATGAGGTTCAATACAGATAAATTTGAGTTTGTTATCATCAACTACATTACGCAAACTCATTTAGAAGTGTTCAACACACCAAGTGTCGTACTTTGGATATATATGATAGATCTACATGTTTCTGGCTTAAGTGTCATACACATGCACAAGTATGCCAGAAAGTATGAAGAGTTGGAGCACCGTAGATTATGTAATGACACAAATGTGCTTCTATTTATCAAGTGGCCTTCATTTGATGCAATCTCGATTCTCGACGCAATTATTATTTATGGGTCATCTGGAAACTGCCGCTTTGTACTGTTTACACGGGATAAGGTTGCTTACCTCCAACCCCCTTATCCCGCCTCATTCAGATTATGGTGTTAAAAGTATCAATTGAAAATGAAAGTGTCTGATGGGTTTCTCTCCTCCCCGTCCCATTCAGGTATGATGTAGTTTAGTTTCTTATCCCTGTAGCTATCACCCTTCTGACTCTTCTAATAAAGTTAGTTTTGTTTTGGCAGCAGTTCTGTTTTTTCATGTAACTCTGAAATTGTGTTCGTCTAATATCAGGTCTGGTTCATGTGTCCTAGGATGCATGTAAAGCTTTTAAAGTAGCATTTTATAGTTTAGCGTCACTGGAAGTATTCCATTTCTGTCAGTGTGTCAGTATGCCCTAAAAGTTGTTTCTTTTGTTTCTTCACAGGCCTTTGTGGAACTATTATTTCAGTGTTGTGTATATGAAATCTTAGCTGTGAAAGACTGGGGAGGCCAATGTCAGCAAGGTATATCTCCAACTTTTCATGAATCTAGCAGAATGGGGCTTATGAAGAATGCCAGTTCTCATCAATGAAGTACTTGACTCAAATCTAAGCTCAAGCTTCTCTCAGGCTTTCAAAAGAAACCCAGATTTTTGAAATTTATATATTGTGACAAATACATAACCTCGGCCATATTATTTTCCAGATTTTACAAGTGAAAATTTTATGCTGTGGTCTTGCGGAATCATGCTTATCTATGTTTTTCTCCAAGGTTTGTGCCCCAGAACCATCGATGGAAGAGGTTTGTTGATTGCATACCATGTCCACGAAATGGACTTGAACTCCTAGTCTTGCTCAAAACAATACTTAAAAGACTTGATTATTTTGCGCACATGAAAGTAGGCTAGGGGAACCCACATTCATTCTTTTATACACCAAACATATCTGAACAGAAAATGGAGTCCTTGAACTATCAGCGAGGACGAATGGAGTATTTAGTCTGCTGGACTTTGTTGGATACTGCTGACATTGACAAAAAAGGAGTAGAGGAGGGCCTAAAATACTCGGGTAGAAGTTGGTATTGATTATATCGCCAGCAGCTGGGCTTACGTGTTCTAAACATTCAGTGTGTTGTATTTCATAATATGGATTAGTTCGTACAGGTGTTGTTGTCTCGGCTTTCAGCCTCGTGTGACGTAAGGCTGTAATCAATATAAACAACAGGAGACTTTGTGCAGTGACGAGATCTGTTTAGATGTTTCCTGATATCAGTTTACATCTTTAGACAGGTGAATGTACTCAATAGTCTCAATTGCACTTCAGTTCACTTCAGGTTACAGTTGAGAACCCGAGTTTGTAACTGGAGACCCTCATGGCGCATTATCTGCTCTGATACACTAGATTCCTGCACAGCTATTATTGGAAACAGGTAAATTTTTTGAATTCTTTTTTTAAACTCCGGCAAATGTTACTGAAAACTGACTGTTGCTACTCTGATAAATTGATTCACTGTCATTGCTTCTGTTTTGTTGTAACCTTTTTTTACTTTCATCATATTTAGGTCATCGCAGTTCTCAAATTAGACTGTATTGTACAATGGCCTACTAATTAGACTGTCGTCAATTCGTCAGACACGTACAATGGTTTTACATAAGAGTTGTTATTATGTCATTGGTTAACATTTAAATTGGTGATCACCTTAATTTACTCATCACTGTCTTTACTTTAGGACACATAAAAGGCGGGAAATTATATTGCGCCGGTTATAAATCTAATGTGTTGTAACAAACCAATCCGAAAATTAAAATTGCCTCTCCTTTTAAAATAAAACTCTTTGCAGTAAATGTCACGTAGTGCGACGATTGCAGAAAAAAAAAAAAAAGTTTACGTATCGTCTCGTAAACTTGTTTTCTTCTCCTAGTCAGGAACAAAAAAGTAATATTATGTGGTCTCATGATCTGCTCTGCTCTGCTCTGCTCTACTCGATTAAGATTATTTGAAACTGATTAATTAGGCACGCACTAACCACTTGTCTTCTATGATCATACGTTTAGCCTTCCTTTATAAACCAATTTGAGAAAATGGAAGACATACATAAATGGAGGTATGAGTTCGAGATCAGGGAATCGGTTGACTCGAGTACTCCGTATTTATTACGAATAGGCAAACCGGCTTGATGACGCAGAATTATGGTTTGTTCATAACACCACGAATCGCAATCAAAATGTGATATAAAGAGTATTTTGCAAAACATAATTCAACTCCTAAATTCCCTATAAAAAGGGTGGCTGACTTGTTCTGCGTGGTTTATAGGCTATCACGTGTACACTGGTTTAATAAAGTTGCAAAAGCGAGCAATCTAGTTATCTTATAAACTCGAAAAATTACTACAAGACAATCACTTTCAAGTTTCAACTATCAAACCATAAAAGACTTGTCAAAAAAGTTATTTGATTGGGTTTTTATTGTTTTCTTTTTACCATACCCTAGTTATCCATGACGTAGATAAAACATCCTTTTTTGACGCAAAAAAATGAAAAGGCATAAACGGTTATATTAGCACTACCTAGTTTCCATTAATTAGAGATGAATAAAGGGCAAAGAGAGCAATGGATGAATGAGGACATGAAAATGGTCCTTTTACCAAACTTTATCTGATGATGGATTTAGATTCATGCATTCTAATAAGTTGATACAAAGAAAAGACTCACATATGATGTGTATACCATAATACTATAACAGAACGTTGTAATCTTGTGGACTATTGTTTTTCATATTATAGTACATAATCAATGTATTCGTAATTAATTGGTTAGTTAATGTTGTGACCCATGGTCATGAATTTCATGACATTACCACCTTTTTAATTAAAAAATGCGTTGTCTATCTCTAATTAGTCGAGTTTAGTGGTGGAGCGTGGGGGTTTAGTAGCGCAATTACTCTTCTTGTTGAATCATGAAACTTTTAAATTTTTAATTAATACTTTCGACCTTTTTATGTTTTCTTTATACTATTAACCGTTCGTCATCACTGTTTTTTTTCTCCGCTGAAAGTGCAAATCATGGCTCCGCCACCAGCCAAGCTACAAGTCCTACAATAGCGTAAATTTATAAATAAAAATTATAAAATCACGTGTCAAGTCGTGAATCACGAATAATTGAGGTAACAACTAGATTTTTTTTGGTAAGACGGTGATCTTTAAAAGATGGAATCTAAACTCGAGAGTTGCTCTCGGGGACATAGTCACGGCTCACGGAGACTTCGACGCCCAAACCGATCCAATAGATGCACATTTACTCCTCTCACAAACGAATTAAAATATCTAAGATTTTGCGAACATTATTATGGCATATGAAAGGGGTATTAACTTAACGATTTGTGAGAGAGGAAGATAGAGAGAAATCCTAGTGAGGGTTTATAGTATTGCTCATCTACTCTAAAGACGATAGAGAGGGGTGGAGGATGGCTAATAAGTTGTCTCCTAAACCATGATAATGTAAGATGACATCATTGGATTAAAGTCATCAAGTGACATCACCAAGGCAATGTGACGTAGTATGTATAGAGTGATTCCAACCGGAAAGTGGTTGTCCCGCCACTCGATCCAAACGCTTGGGGACGAGGTAAGGGTGTAAGACATCCGACCTTACAAGTAGCTCGGCCAAATTAAAGTCTTCCCATCAATAGTGACAACTCAATAATTAATCGATATAATAAATCTAATGTAATCAAAATTAATTAATGAGGACGAAAAAAAACAAGATGATCAAATAGTCGACACATCCTATTATAGGATTCAATCACCATCTCACCTTCCAATTTCCAATTGCAATAATTCTTTACATGAAATAATTATGACTATAATATTTTTATATTATGTGAAAACATAAAAAAAATAAAGTTTTTTTTTCCAAGTTGTTATGGTCTTCTTTGCTTCTATTCCTACTACATGCATCAGCATATCTACCTATATTTCATCAATAATCCCATACATGCTCCAAAGCCGTCGGTCCACCAGAAGTCGACGGGTCATGAATATAATCAAACGGTGTTCGACCCATGTCGTAATTCGACATGACGGACGAGATTTCAGCAGAATTATCCATTGATGCCCCGTAATTAATTGTCTCTGTTTTAATACTCTGTTTCGTCTCTGTTCCATGATTGTTCATAATAGCCCTTAGAATATTTTGGCCTGACGTTGTATAATTCCCAGGAAAATAAGAATTACCATCACCGATTCTAGTGTAACCATTGACGTCGCAATTCGCAGGAATCGAGTTGAATTGGTTGCTGACAAACCCATCAAATGAGGCATCCATGGGCATGTTGTTGGAGAAGCAGGGCACGTGAGATGCACAATTTTTAGTAGACGTAGTCGTAGTGTAAGGTGATGACTCCGTCAATGGCGGCAAATTTCCGAAAGGATTATACTCAGTGTTGAATGATTCCGGTCTCGTTAACTTCGGAAAAGGGATTTTCTCTCCTGTTGCATTCTTTAGGAATACTCTACATATCACCCATTCATTCTGCTACGCAATAAATCGCTCATATTAGTAGAACTGAGCTGAAATTAATTAAATCGACTCAAAATGACTTATTTGATTATTAAACTGATATTTGATCTACATAATCAGAATGATAATATCGCACCAAAATGACCAAACCAATGATAACCGAACCTGTTTACAACACGAATAACCCATTTACTTGTTCCGTAGGAGTATATTTTAAAAGGTAAAAATGCAAAACAGGGGAATTTCAGGGGAAATGAATACTTAAGCTATATGTAAGTAGACCAGGTAAATGAATACTTACTTTATTAGAATGAAGTTGTCGCGGTGAACTTCGACCTTCAAGACGATATTCATGCATAACCCAATTGGAATTCTCGCCTTTAGGGGCTCGGCCTTTGTAGAACACCAATGTTTTCTTCATACCAACAAGGGCTTTTCCTCTAAAGATTTCCTTGTCTTTCCCTGTGGCTTTCCAATACCCGGCCTCGGTTGCCCTATTTGTTCTTAACCCTGTTGGGTATTTCCTGTCCCTTACACAGAAGAAATACCATTCCTTTTCTCCCATTTTCGCCCGACCTTTCAACATCCGACAACACCATACTATTAGCAAAATTAATCTCAAAACAAAATTCATGATCAAATAAAAAAAATGAACATGGTTAACCCATGTATTACAGATGAATTGTAGACTTGTAGTCCAAGGCGAGTAGCATAGCTAGTCGATTCAAGAATGAACAAAACGAAACAAGCTCCAATCAATTAAATTAGCGTATTCATTTGTTTAATTGTAGACATGTAATCTATATTGAGTAACATAATCTTTGAGGGTACGAGATTTTAGATGACAAATTGGAGAAGGATTAATTTTTGTAATAAGATGATTACTTGGTAATTCCCAAGGCTCGCACTTGTTCAAATCGACCTCTCCAATAGCTCTAGCAATAAAGTCGTTGTCAACAACCTTAGGGGTCAAGTAATGACTGATCAACTCCTCGTCGGTAGGGTGAAATCGAAACCCTGGTGGTAAATCCATCGCTTCTTGCTCTCCTCCTTCAACCATTTCCATGTTCTCAACAAAAATAAGTACTTGTGAAAGTGCGCACTTGCTAGTGATTTCGGAAGATGATAGATAAGGCCTTGTACACGGCGTGTATATGTAGCCTTTTCGAATAATTTCTTCTTGTCGAAACTAAAACACCTCTATTTAAATCGACTAGAATTCCCAATAAAATGCTAATTATCTCTTTTTATGGAAAAAATTGAACAAAGTTTAAGAGGGTGTGTTGGAAATCATTAATTATTCTAAATGGGGTAGATCAAAGGGGAAGATTAGATGATTAAGAAGAATATGTTTGATTAAGAAGTGAGAAAGTTTTAAGGGGATTTAAGAGATGAAAATGGTTGTAATGAAAATTTTGCATAATTTGGTAGATGACTTTCCTAAATACTACTGGTCTTGTTAGAAAGAGACGTGGGATGGAAGGAAGCTTTGCCATTTGTGAATTGTGTGATTGCATTTCTATTGGATCGACCAAAGCGGTAATTAATCCCCTTTATTTTGTCGATCCTTTATTTGCTAAACACAAATTTTTATCTAAGGGTTTTTTTTTGTCTTAAGCTTAAGATGGAAAAATATCGTCATTTTATAATAAAAAGTGATCATTTAACGATAAAATAATTTTTTTTTGTTGTGCGCAAAAGTTAGGTTTAATGGTAGGTCTTGCCCAATACAAAGCCAGACCATTGGCCTCTTTGAGAAGTTAAAATGGTGTTTACAGATGTCTACCAACAAGCATATATTCTAACCTGATCTCAAGGTCAAAAGGTGGACTTTTTTATCCTTGTGAGTTTTAACGACAAAATGTTGTAGTTAACGTTATAGCTAAAATTGTTATTCTCATAACCCATTATCAAAAAATAGCCACATTTTGGGTTTTACTCATGTTATAACATTTTAACCATAAATTATGTATTTTTGATATTATTAAATTACTTATCTGAAAAATACATCACCTTAATGTAATTTTATTAAATACGAAAATCTTCCTAAAAATATGACATGAAAACTGATTGAATATGATTGATTCCTTTTGTTAATGTTTGTTTTCCCATTTCAACCATTTATTGTGCCCTAGATCTCAAAATTCTCTAACTCCTACCTTTCATTAGGGATTTAGGGGTGTGCATTTTTTGAGAACTTTTTACGATGTATTCTTAAAAGTCCGTGGAAAAAGGTACTCGTACTACATGTGTTCCAAATTTCGAATAATTTGTAATATCTCTCATAGAGAACAAAATAACGTACAAATGATTGGAAAAAGGAGAAATAATAATCGTTGTATAGATCCAATAAATTTAATAAACACTTTACATCAAATTATATACTATCACATATAAGCAAAGTTCGTTACTGTCTTTAAGGGTAGAGTCTAGTGGTTAAAACTTGAGTGAAACTTTCGGGAGACCCAGGTTCAAGCCCCTTTAAGAGCAAATCTTGTGGAACATTCTTAGCCTGAATTCATACCTTATAGACTTCGAGTCTTGCAAGCTATCACGTACACCCTTCGGAGTTTTCCCCATAAAAAACAAATTACTTGTATCTTTTTCTCATCTTAATTT
>JAOWBH010005561.1:0-16464 GCA_028566215.1 Silene coronaria
ATATATATATATATATATTACTTGATTCTTTTCCTATTTTCATTCGTCCGTCTTTATTTGGAGCGTTGCTTCACTTCCAATAATATTAGTTGATCATTCTTGAGTTACAGTCGTATAAACTATAGTAAAAACTACTTAACTATTGTTTATAGGACTGAACATCACTTTTAAATTTGTTATCTAACTATTGTTCTTCATTGTAGACCGGACATTAAACAAGTTGGAGTGAAAATTCCACCTATATCTATTTCGTAGATTGTGTCCAATATTTTTGTTTACAAAACCACCAAAATAATCATATTCATAAAAATATTCTATATTATATTTACTCTCTTTTCAATGCAAAAACCGTAATTGTATTTTCTAATAAGAGACAATTATAATAGTGAGAGTGAGTGACCTTACAAATAAAAAATCACAAATAATGAAACTTGAAAAGAAGTGATTTTAACTGCTAATAATAGACAATATTTCATTCACTTAACAAGCTTAAGAAATTATTCGAATATGGTTGTATTACATTGTGTTCACCAAAATATTGATGGCAAATCATATTACATTATTAGTTTGTAACATAATAAAATTCAGATTAATCAAAGTGCGGGATAGACGTACGCAGTAGAATAAGTACGACACTAATTATCAGTACTTACTACTCACCAAGTCACTGGCATGAATTGATGTACAATGATGTACTATAAACATAAAAAATGTCTTGAAAACAAAAATTTAACTAGACATCATGATTTTTCACGGGGCACAAAAGTAGTTTATATCTTAAAAATCATTTATTAAATTTTAGTAGATGAAAAAATTGAAATGTTAATAAGGTAGGATCTGGTCGTATAATCGTGGGATCGGGTTAAGATTCTACTTTAAAAAAATTTGAGACAAGTTGACTCATAAGATCCTACAAAATTAAGATCCTACATAGGATCAGGATCGATCACCACCTTTTGGATCGTAGAATCGTAAGATCCTACTGTAACACCCCGTATTTTATTATAATATTTTATTCGAAAAGTTCATTATTTAAATAATTAATTACGTATTTTAAAATAATATGTATTCTATATTTATCGTCTTTACTATCCGTTTTATTATTTTCTCATTTTGACCAACTTTTATTGGGTTAAAATGTCCGCGCACGATTTGTCTATTTTAATATAATAGACCCAAAACCCACTTATTAACTCTCCTAGCGTTTTTATATGGCCCAATCCAATTTGCAATCAGATAATCCATTGTATGAGCTAATAGACCCAAAACCCACTTATTAACTCCCTTATAAATAGAATTGGGTGTTTATTTTTGTAGTACGTTTTTTACTCAATGTAGTACGCTTTTTCCCATATTACCCCTCTTATTTTTTCTCATTTTTTCTTCTCTCTCCTTCCCATCCCCTTTCTCCTCTCCTCTCCATCCCAACACAACCACCATCCACCATTGATGGTCCTTACCCGCCACCACCACTGTCGTATACTCAATGTTGTACATTAACCGGTTTCGTATCAAGAAATTTTCTATAAGTCATTGACTGCATCTGACAAATAAAGAAGAAAACATTACAAAAAATGTACTGCATCAAAGTACTTCCTGTCATGCGTCATCCATGAACTACCACCACCGCCACCAGTTTCACAAACTCTCGGACACTTATGACCTATCCAATCTGTCGCAACCAGGTCGCGGCCAGTCGCTACCGTTTGCCTTCGCACCTTCCTCCTCGAACCATTGTCTCTCCCTCACGCTCTAGCACCTTACCGTCAGCCACCAATCCACCGTCGTACAGCCAGGCGACCACACACCAAATCCGTCTTCCACCGACACCGACAACCACACCACCTCCCATTCTCCCAATAACCCCTCACAATCAATCATTAACTCTAAATAAAAACAAAAATATGCTAAAGAAAACCATTAAAAAACATTGATTTGATCTATAATTTACAATTAACGAATTAGATACATGTATTACATTTAAATTATTATTCATAATTGAAAAAAATGTATTGAGGGTTGATGTTGGTCGTGAATAATTGAGGGAATTAGGTTTAGAGCTCTCTTTTAGCGAGGGGTATCCAAATGGAAAACAATAGGTAAAAAGTACTGTATTGAGTAAAATACGTACTGCGAAAATAAATTACGATTAACTATTATCATCCACCAACCAGGATGGGAGTAAAAAGTAAAAGGGTAAAGAGGGGTTTCTTGTGTGAAGAATCAAGACAATCTCTCCCCTTGCCCCCTCTCTCCCAACATTCGGCACTCACCCTCCTCAGTTGGGACTATTTTTTTTTTCTAAAAAAAACTTGAAAATTTAAGAGTGAAAATGGCGGGAAATGAAGGAGAAAGTCCGGCGATAGGAATCGATCTCGGGACGACGTACTCGTGTGTGGGAGTATGGCAGCATGACCGTGTTGAAATCATCACTAACGACCAAGGCAACAGAACGACACCGTCTTGCGTCTCCTTCACTCGAAACGACAGACTTGTTGGTGAAGCTGCCCTCAATCAAGCTGCTACTAACCCTATCAACACCATTTACGGTCCTCTCCCTCTCCCTACTCCTAGATCTAACCTTTTTCATTTTTTAAGGCATCGACTTCGATGCCGGCTTCATTTCATTTCAGCTCATTTCAGTTCGGTTTTGTTTCATTTTGTTCTTACAAATTGCAAAAAAAAAAATGGTCTTTTTTTGTTTTAACTTAGGGTTTCCTTTTTGGGAAAGCTGTTGTCCCAGGTTCTCCGCTGTTCCGAAATTGAAAGCTGAAAGATTATAGAATAGAGAAATTCATACGGAGTTTTGTATTATTGATCTTCACAATTACAATTACTCTGTAATTTATTCCAAATTCTGATATTATTCGGATTACGGTATTATTACGATACTGTAATCTACTCTAACAAAAGCTATGAAGGAGAAACATGAATGATATTTTCAGTAGGGGAATGAGTTGCTACATTACGAATTCGATTCGAGAAATAGACACTAGTTGTTCTTGTTCCTACTCAAAACGTTATTAAGGAATCTTTTGGTGGAATCTTTCTACGAAAATATGGCCATTTCCGCAACTATATTACTCCATTTGTCTCAATCGTTTGTTTATTTTTCAGTACGTCTTTGTGAGGAGTATTCTAATCAAAGGTAAATAAATGATTAGGACGGAGGAAGTAACATATATAGTAGTTTGTAAATGGTGTAGATGTTTGGGAAAAGAGGTTATAAACTTATAATGGAGTTATATAGTACAGAGTACAGAGTAATTAACCAACACATTTGGTATTTGGTAAGGTAAGTGAAAATTGTAAGTTATAACCGCATTAAATATGACCCATTATGTTCCATTCTTAGCATGTCGTCTTTGCCACTGATACCGTGTTCTTGCTCCATGAAAAGAACTCATTTGCTGCTGTCAGTTTACAAAATTGAAAGCTTTTTAGATAGTTATGTCAAGAAAAGTAATCTAAGTTTCATTTATTTCATTCTGATTTTTACTGCTTGGTCTTTGGTAGGAGTGTAAACTTTTTACCAATTAGCGAGTACCGGTTAAGTGATTGAATATATGAAGTCGGAAATGGGATATTGAGATGTCGTTTGGAAAAGTCATCGCTGTGTTCTGTGTAGTACATGAATATCTGGATGACATATGTTGCTGAATGTTCTGTATCTTTCATCTCAAACTTTTTTATTATTGTAAGCTTTACTGTTCTGTTTTCGCAACACTAGTCGGTTTTTCATAATACTTGGAATGTTATGGTTTTGACAGAGGTAAAGAGGCTAATTGGTAGAAGTTTCTCAGATACAGTAGTACAGAGGGATATCAAACTTTGGCCTTTTAAGGTCATTTGTCAGCCCGATGGTAAATTGGTGAATAGACCAATGGTGGTGGTGACTTATAAAGGAGAAGAAAAGCAATTTTCTGCCGAGGAGATATCGTCCATGGTCCTAGCAAAGATGAAACATATTTCAGAGGCCTACATTGGTACAGAAGTCAAGAATGCTGTCATCACTGTTCCTGCCTACTTCAACGATTCTCAACGTCAGGCAACTAAAGATGCTGGAGTCATTGCTGGATTGAATGTCATGCGCATTATCAACGAGCCTACAGCTGCTGCAATAGCCTATGGTCTCGAGAAGAAAGTTGCTGACAATAATTTGGGCGCAAGGAATGTACTTGTTTTTGACATTGGTGGTGGGACATGTGACGTATCCTTAGTGGTAGTTGAGAAGGACTCGTTTGAGGTTAAATCGGTTGCTGGGGATACACACCTTGGAGGCGGGGATTTCGACAATGCTATATTGAGTTATTTCGTGAAGGAGATTAAGTTTAAGCACAAAAAAGATATTAGTGGATATCCTAGAGCTCTAGGCAGGTTGAGGACTGCTTGGGAAAAAGCAAAAAGGGTATTGTCATCAAGTAGCGAGACTAGTATTGAAATAGATGGCCTCTATGATGGTGTTGATTTCTCTACTGTTATCTCCCGTGCTCGATTTGAAAAGATTAATGCTGATTTGTTTGATAAATGTATAAAGATTGTTCACAGATGCTTGAAGGATGCCGAGATGGATAAGGGCAAGGTTCATGATGTTGTTCTTGTTGGAGGCTCAACCCGGATCCCTAAGATTCAGCAACTGCTGCAGAACTTCTTCAATGGAAAGCCGTCCTGCAAGAGTCTCAACCCAGATGAGGCTGTTGCATGTGGGGCCGCCATTCAAGCTGCAATCTTGAGTGGCTCGAGACTTAACAACCATTTCGTGTTTGTGGATGTTACTCCCCTGTCTCTTGGAATTGAGGCGAATGGTGGTTGTTTTAACGTTGTCATTCCGAGGAACACACCAATCCCGACAAAGAGGGAGATGGTTTTTACCACTGAACAAAACAATCAAACAAGTGTTCAAATCTGTGTGTATGAGGGTGAAAGCCCAGTTGCGAAAAAGAACAATTTCTTGGCCAGGTTTGGCCTACAGGGCATCCCCCCCGCTCCTCAAGGCGTTCCCCGGATAATCGAAAGCCTAATGATTGACGCAAATGGCATTTTGACTGTGAAAGCCGAAGATAAAAACACAGGTAAGAATAACCAGATCACAATTGTCAAGCAGAGTGGGACCCTTTCCAAGGCTGAGATAAATAGGATGATGGAAAAAGGAAAGAAATATAAGGCCGATGATGAGGAACGGAAAAAGGTTGCCCAAGGTAAGGCTGACCTGGAGAACTATCTCAACAAAATATCGGACAATGTGAGACTCCATGGCCGTAAATTTGGAGTGCAAGATAGGAAGAAGATGGAGGATGTCATGACCCACTCGCTTCAGTGGCTGGACTGGAACTGCCATCTCACTGAGTTACGCAAATTTGAGGAGAAGTTGAAAGAGCTTGAGAGTATTTGTGAACCTTTGATCTACAAAATTAGCCAAATGGGTAGTGTCAAAATCAAACAAGAGGAAGAGATGATATATATCGATTAGATATGGTGTTTGAAGCTTCAGTTACGGTGTGCTGCTTTTGACTTATCCATATTTGTGAAACTATTCCTCACGCAAGGCATCTGACGACTCATACTTTTGCTCGTTAGTTCAAGGATTGAGCTCAGGTAATCTTAAAGAACAATATAAACTATGTTCAGCTAAGTGACTATGTACTGTAGTTAGTAAATGTGTTTGCTTTCTGCTTACAACCTTTAACTTAACTTCATCTCTTGTCATCTGGTTTTCTAAGACACCTTTGGATTAAAACTGAAGTTCATGTGTGTGATACGGCTTTGTACAAGTGCTCAGTCTTCATCCCGTTACAGTGAGTCCTCATCACTTTCATATGTGTCCTATGTAGCAAGATAGAATCTGATGCTTGTACCACTGATTATGTTGATGACGGGTAACACAAAGCCGCCTCTATTTTGTTACGTCCACAGTAATGCAGTATTGCAGTATACACACACTTGCAGTTGCAGCCCTACTTTGATCATTCCCTGGATACAAACATCAGTGTTCCGAAGTCTTGCAGACCGTCACCATCTTTTGTTTTGTAACGGAGTCATAAACACCGAAACAAGACTAATTAATTGACCCACAAAAACACATATCAACCAAGCTCAGATCAAACACACATCATCTTCAGACTTGAGTATAAACATATTCAAATAGAAAAAAGAGTTATCAACAAAACACAAAGAAAGGTTGTTCATGACTGCAGTTAATTTGAAGCAAAATTAACCCCCTTTACCCTCTTTAAGTGAAAATTCCTAATACTTCGTAATAGGTAATTGGCAGGAAGGAGGGACAAAGACTGGGGTTTTTGCCAACTCTCTATTATTAGGCAAGTAGTCAGACAATGCTGATGCTTTTACAGAAGTACAGTATAACAATATCACTAAGTAATTTTTTCTGTGCCCGACAGGCGACAGCGACTCCCTTGATTTATAGAAAAAAATTGAGCTACTTTCCTGGGTAAGTCGCTATATCACACAGCGACGCTGATAATAATATTTGTAAAACAATCGTAACGGATGATACAGACCCATTTTTTGTAATTAGTTTGAAGTTGACACCATTTTTGTATATACTTCGGGTTCAAATCCAATTTAAGAAAAATTTCGGTAAATGAAGGGTTATTTGGTCAATTAAGCATAAGTCCTAGGAAATGTTTAAAAGAAAAATGGAACAAAAAAAAATAAGTTTTGAGCTTGTAGGGTGTGTTCTTTTATGGACAATGACATATAGGAATTTATTCGCTGGTACCGAGGCTCGTTGTCACCACTATACATTATTTTATTGGTGACCTTACTCTTCTTATGCATTGAATGTGAGAGGGTGATTAGGTGACACTGAGACTCAATACTACTAGAACGATGTCATCTTGTCTTTTCTTCTTTTATGGAGTTCTATTTGGAAATTGTCATTTAACAAGACTCTAAATATGAACAAACTCATAAATTTCATATCCCGATTCCAATTTACATAATTTTACCTCACTCAGTATCGATTACTCATAGACAGAAACCGGGAGGAACTAATAATTATGAAACTTGATCATAATTTATGTGCTTAATTAAAAAATTGTTGAACCATTTTAATTAATTAAGAAGCTAATTTTACTGAGCATTTGTAGATAAAAAGTAATTGAAAATGAGAAGAGTTAAAAGTTGGGAATTGTTTGTTAAGACCATGGAAAGCACATGAATGAACTGCCAGCCTAGCTACAAGCACAACTTTGATGAAAAATAATACACTAAAAAAATGCAATTAATTTATTGTTTTTAAGTAATTGTTTCATCTACTACACTGCTAAAAATCATCTTAATTTGGTAGATATTAGATGTTACAAAAACAATAAAAATTTGGGAAAACATAATGTTTTCAACCAAATAAATAAAATTTTGAGTTCATCATTACATTTTGTCCTTTGTGTAGCTTCTACAATTTTGCTTTTACAAGTAAATGCCAAATATGTCATCAGCTATCACAAGGTATTTTGCTTTTTATTTTGTTAAAAATTGATGGGTTTTTTTAGGACGATTTGTGTTAACCGAACCTAAATTATGTTATGACAATGCAAAATTCATAAAAGGCGACATCTTGGATATATTAGATTAAGTTGTATGTATTCAAGTGAGTTCGAGTCAGGTCGACTAGTCCTGAAACGAAAGTGTCTAAGCGTCACAACTCACAAGTACCTACCGCGTCCCCTGATTTATAACGATGAATCAATAATCATAATGCAATTATGTTTGATAATATGACATTTATTTGACTTTCCACATATATAAAACCTATATTATGACCTATTTTTGGCAATGAACTAAAATGTATAAATGGCCTTTTGTCCATGATGAAGAAAACACTCAATCCACCGGAAATAGTCATATAAAGACGAATATATCCTTGTCGAATGTCGAGCTAAAGTACTGAACTAAGTCTATAAATGTCATAGGTTTCATAATTGCATACAAAATAGTGTATATGGTTAAGAAACTACTTGAAGAATTTGTTTTAGTGTTATATAAGGTGAAAAAATATTGCAGGCAAGAAAGAAGCTCGTTAGTCGAATTGAACTGACGACAAATGTGATGGTTTGTGTAAGGCAACTCGAAATCGACTCAAAGAAAATGAGAGCAAAGGCTGTTTCTGGTAAAGCCCTGATTTTGCTGTGCATAGCCAGCTTTCTAGCAGGTTCACTTCTTACCAGGCAAAGTTGGAATCATCAAAGTCCAGAAGTGAATAATCAGGTTTCACTGATCAGTAACCATGTCAAACTGGATAAATTGCCCCTAACAAGAACGGGTCAAGATTCGGATCATAGTAAACGGGTGGGTTATTTTTGTTTTTAGTCAGTTTTGATTTTGGTTTTTGACTTTTGGTACAAGTCTGATAAGCAAATCTAACCATGCTTCTTTTTTATCTGTACTTTTCAGAATGCTGCAACTTAATTGTGGTTTTTTGGTCTTACTGAGGCTATTTGCATTTCTTATATTATTTTGTAGGAGTGAATCGACCCAATATCGTTCACAGATTAAGGTTTTGTCGTTGTTGTTGTGGTTCATAATATGGTTTTCTGGGTCATAGTAGAACCATTTGTGCTGTCATATTGTAAAGTACTAGCCAGTCGACACAGTTTAATCTCCGACTCCTTGCCTTGTCATAGACTGGAACCGTTGATTTAACTATACCGCTTCAAATTTCCATTATATGTTTCAAATGTATCTCTAATTTCTGCTTATAAATTGATCAGATGTTAGTTGAGGGCAAATCAGCAGATATCATGGGACAAGTTGTGAAGGCGCACCAAGCAATTCAGTAAGTACAGTCTTCTTTTGCTTTTGTTTTTCTCATTCAATATCTCCTCTTCCGGGTTCTTACTGTTGTAAACAAACTGGCAGATCTCTAGATCGAAAAATCTCGGCTATGGAGATTAAACTGGCAGAAGCACAAAATAGACGGCTTGAGGCCGAAACTTCAGCTGGAAGAGCTACTAATCAGAGTATACAGAAGGCTTTTGTTGTGATTGGGATCAACACAGCATTCAGCAGCAAAAAAAGGAGATCCTCCCTGAGACAAACTTGGATGCCTCAAGGTCTATAACGCATATCATTCTCAAAAAACCCATGGTGATAACTGGCTTGAGAGTCTCGAGACTATTATTCACAGTACAAGGTTTAACAAAGTCACATCACTGATAAACACGAGTTCTGACTCCATCGGAAATGAATAATCGACACATCCTTTTTCAGTTGTCTGAAAAATCATCAGTTCTGCATTTTGACGCTGATGCTTTGCTCCTGTCCGTTATTACAATAATGCAGGGGAAAAACTGAAGAAGCTAGAGAAAGAAAAGGGCATAGTCATTCGATTTGTAATAGGACACAGTGCGACACCAGGAGGTGTTCTAGACAAAGCAATTGACTCCGAAGAAGAAGAACACAAAGATTTCCTGCGGCTAAACCATGTCGAAGGCTACCATGAACTCTCCACCAAGACGCGTCTTTATTTCTCCACTGCTGTTACCCTTTGGGATGCTGATTTCTATGTCAAAGTGGATGACGATATTCACCTCAACTTGGGTCAGTCACTTTCAAACATTCATCAGTAATTTCTGCTTTTTCAGTTGAACTTTAGATTTGCAGCACTTTTGACATCAGATGTTTCATTTCCAATGTTGTTCTAGGTTCGATGGCCACGACTTTGTTGAGATACAAGTCAAAACCCAGGATCTATATCGGTTGCATGAAGTCTGGACCTGTTCTTTCTGACAAGTGAGTAGCTAACCTCCACAAAGTTGCAGGAAATAGATAGAGCGAGTAGTGCGTTGAAGTAAACTTTGACTAAACAAAGGAGACAGACATGAACCCGAAACTAGATCCAAACCCCGACAGATGAGATCCGAAATCATATAATAAATGTCAACTTTGGTCATACGTGTGGTTGCTGGGATCTAATCTCGCTAAATGCAAGCAATATCACTTCAAAATGTAATAATACGCAGTCGAGATGATTTTCAAAACCTTTAACTATGGTTCGGTGTCAAAGCCTTAATGCTGTCAGGTCTACTTCTAAGTAATACCAAGTGTGCATGAATGATGCTGAATGATATTATTATGTGCAGGGTCGCGAAGTATCATGAACCAGAATTCTGGAAATTTGGAGAAGAGGGGAACAAATATTTCAGGCACGCTACCGGACAGATATATGCCATATCCAAGGATCTTGCAGCTTATATATCCACAAATGCGTGAGTGTCTTACAATTTCTTGATATTACAGACTTCTCCAAAGTTATCTCAGTTAACAAATCAGGTTCATCAAAAATGAAGAGTTATCCTTCTTTCTAAGAAAATTATAACCAATATGTCACAGGCCGATTCTGCATCGTTACGCTAACGAAGACGTTTCTCTTGGCGCCTGGTTGATTGGCTTAGAAGTGGAACATGTGGATGAACGGTCTCTGTGTTGCGGAACTCCTCCAGGTACATGTTATACCGAAACTTGACTTGTTATTTGAACCACATAGACATAGTGCTGAAGAGTATTACCAAACCCCAGAGTCGGAGACCTTAGATAGATCATAGATTTGAAGAAACAAAACTCAAAAGGACAAAAAAATCTGAACGGCCCCGATTTGACGGATAGATGGCATGAACATGAACATTTATTGAACGCGATACTGATCTGATCAGAAGTAATTTGGCCCAGAACCACTAATCCAAAAAAGTCTGACCCAACATGTCGCAAATTGACTCGAAATGATGCACTTAAATCTATACCTAGGTTTGTAAAACAAACAACAAAACCCCTGTCGCCATGCCTGAATCAAGCCCAAACACTCTGATATGACTTGATTGACCGGCCTGTAACTGAGCTGCACCCAAAAGGACCTAACCCAGCGTGGAATTGTCCAACTTCTACCCAACATGAATGCCTTTTTTCAAGGTCTACATGTCGCCTATGTTAAGAATACTCTCTTCTGAGCTAATGTTTTCATTTATGACAGACTGCGAATGGAAAACACAGGCAGGAAATGTATGTGTAGCATCATTCGACTGGTCCTGCAGTGGAGTATGCAAATCTGTCGACCGAATGAAAGACGTGCATAATAGCTGCAGTGAAGGAGACGCTGCCGTTTGGAACGTCGATCTCTAAGTTGTCTATTGCACTTTGTAGAATGTGCCCCTTTTCCCCTTTCATTTTGTCTAATTTTCCTTTCAGACAAACCGACAACATCCATAACAGTTTCATAGGACACAGCGACTCCAAGCATAGCTACTGCAATAATACTGGATATTAAGGCCATGTAAGGACCCCTCCAGGCATGCAATTTGCACACTAGTTTTCCCAAACAACCTCGTACATTTGCAAGCTAGCCCGAGAACATGTTGGATTTAGGTAGGAGTAATACATTTGGGTCATAACAGTGCATCACAACTGCATTGTAAAGATTTGAAGGTTCTTGAGACCATATTTTGAGACAGAAGTGCAAAAACCGAGTTGCTACAATTTCAGTGTAATATCGACTTAAATCTATATTTAGTACAATACTATTGTCTTAGGTCAAGCAAGGACCTGAGAGTGCACGAGGTAAAGAAGAAAGTATTATGAAAGCCATCTGTAGACATAGAGGTAAAGAAGAGCAATCACAATTTATCTGATAGTCATGATTACTTCATGTAGTTGTAATGCTACCCACCTATAGTTGGGTGATACCTCTAATTGGGTAGCAATCACAATTTATATATGTTCACCAATCGCGAATATGTTTAGTATTTGTTTGCTTGTTTCTGGGGATAAATCAAATAATTTACATGTACTTCACCTAGAAGCATAGATAAGAACACCTTTGTCGTCTATCGTCTCCATTTGTCGATTTCCTTAGACGCAACAACAACCAGCCTTTTGGTGTTAATGACAAGTTCATCAACGAGTGCACCAATCTCATCCCTGAAAAAAGAAACATATAAAGATAAGCACTCGGGCCAATGCAACCATAAAGTTGAGCGATCGTTCAATCAATCACAATTTGTTTGGTTGTCCAAAATCGTAGCCCCAAATTCACAATCTAATAAGATAAACTTTTTCATTTGAAGAAAAAACCTGCAGAGTGCATACAAAGATATTGGAGATGAGAATGCAACATCTGCAATTCTGCATAAGCATATCACCCTCCACAGTTGTATAAAAAAAATTTATATGAATGGCCATAAGTGTGTCGCTGTCACCACCTAAGTTATTTACAAAGTCTGCAGAAGTACATCATCCCAAAACATGCTACACTTTTTTGTCAGTGAATGTGCAGGGAGTTGTATACTCTATACTTCCTTTCAATAGTACTCCGTGTTATACAGGTTCAATGACCAGCAGATCAGGAGTATGAATTTACTCTGATACCAGTACCCCACCTGCTCTGAGATTAAGGGTGTGTTTGGATTGGAGGATTTGGAGGGAAAGGGAGGGGACGGATTTGGATGGAAGAGAAATCATTTGGTTAGCGAGCAAAATGGAGGTGGAGGGATTTAGAGGGGAGGAAAATTGGATCCCTCCATTTCCTTCCTCCAAGCCAGATTATTTCCCCTCCAACAAAGGAAATCTCTGGAGGGAAAATCACCTCCTCCATTCTCCCTCCCCTACCCTCCTTCCACCTACGCTCCCTTTCCCTCCTATTTTGGTATCCAAACAAGCCTAATATATTTACAAGCATTATATGTATACTAACCAGAAACTATGTTCAAAAACCCCTTTGGCTCTAGAATTTTACACACATTTTACAACCCAGGTTATCCAAACCCCAATGTTGTATAATTATGGGGCCAAATTGAACAAACTGATCTAGACCACCAAGTGGTGCACCTGGAGCCTCAAGAATTAGCTGGTCTCTGATCTACTCTTACTGGGGGGGGGGAATTACTGACATGACCAAGAGGGGCGAAAGCACATTACACCTATCCAGAATAATCTTTTTTCGCCATCAACTAATCATTTAGCTCCATCTCATCATTAACTGTTCTCCAAAAAAATTATTCACCTTCACCACAGTAACAGCGGCGGCGGCACATATTTTGTTATGCATATTTTAAACTCGTGACCTGATAATAAAAGGGAACAAATAACAACGTTACAACAAAATGACCCCATGAACAATCTAACATCATTCCCCCACCATGGTGAATTTCATTTTGCATCTCGTTTCCTTTCACCCACAATCAACTACACAAAATACTTGTGTTATCCCATCATCTACTACGAGTCATGACTACCAATGATAAAAGAATATGGATACTGATGTGGATGGTGTGCTCTGAGCCTTGATTGTGATCACCTTGGAGCTTCTCATATGGATTACTTTCAGATTGCTGTCCTAAGGTTTGGATTGATTCCACTTTAGTGCCTTGAGGTCTCAACAATTCCACTTTGTTGTCCTAAGGTTTGATCTATTTTCCATGAGTAAGATTAACAAATTCCATCTTAATAAAACAATTTTTACCAAAATATTTTTTTGATGAAGTTTGAATATGCTATACTCCAGGTCACTTCAAATGATAAATTAATGGCTATGACACTTTGACAGTTCAACCTGTCAGGCACTGACACTTCATCAAATAGCCGCGTTGTACATATGCAGCCGAGTCGGTGTAGCATAGGTTAATGGTGATGCTCTTGCTTACAATAAGAAAAGTGATGAATTACATAGCATCTCTAAAGAGATACTTGGTGATAAAAAATAAAGGAGTGTGAAGAGGGAGAGTAATGCAATAGGCTGTATGTCAAGACGCTTCTTTGTCACCATGCACAAGCTTCAGAAGGATACTACACAAGGATATATACTAGAAAGGCATGCCAGTATTTAATGAGATGAAAAGGTAACTTTGGTGGAGGAGGGGAATGATCGCAGTTGCCAAGGAAATTTGATAAAATATGGATATTGAGTGAGCATTGCATTTCGAAATTTAGGCTTACAGTGCAATGTTTGATTGTTGTTTTGCTGAAATAGAGGACCGAGAGAAGCAAGCAGCTTCATAATCTTATAAATAGGAAAAGTGTGTTGGATGCAATGCAGAGAATTTATCAGAGATTGTAAATCCTATTCTTCTGCACCACTAATTTGTATTCCGCAATAGCATCAGTATGACATGACGACTTGACGTTGATGTTCCACAGTGAGGACTGAACACTATTTGGATGGGAATTTCTAAGAGGTCTATCACTCACCCTAGACATCTCAAATCTTTACTACATGAAGTTCCTAGTTTGCAAGAACTATACTGGTATACATTTAACAGTCCTAGGATGTTGGAGACGAATTTTACATCACTAAAAACATGCTGCGAATGATAGCGATTTATCTTTCACATATTCATCCAAATTACTAAAAGTTTTTCAGCATGGAAGGCTCTTTTGCAAGCTTTCGTTTCAAAAAAAATTTGGACACCAAAACACTGGAGATTCATTCATTCACATCCAAACACATGTGATGTGAGTTGAACACAGAAGTGTGCTCACGATGAAAAACAACATCAGCCATTACACACTCACACTAAACCATGGGATTAACAGACAGAAAAACATATTGGAAGCAGAAACAAACTAAATGGATTTTTAGTTAAAAAGTACAGGCTACTTACTGTGAAGGAACATATGACCCATTAAAGGGAGGCTTCCCAACATTAGAGTATCTCCTGTTCTCATCATACGCAACACCTTTGCCAACACCATACCCAAAACCTACCCCAACACCACATCCAACACCAACTCCAAGACCTAATTGAAGTCCAGGTATTCCAGGACCAAAGCCTGCACCTGAAGATTGAAAAAACTTGGATGAAGAAAACATTGAAAACCATATTCAGCAGAGCATTAACTAAATCACAAATTCTCATGTAAGACGACATTATCCGTCTTAAGCTTAAGACGGATCAAATACATACCAAATTACCCCACTTGTTGCCTAGGAAATGACAATTTTTGTCATTATTACCACCATGTGATAGTACTTGACCCGTGTTAAGCTTAAGACGGGTGACGGGTAGTACCCGTCTTAAGACTTACTGTAACTAAATTGTGCAAGTGTACCACAACATTGTTCACTGGTTGAGACAAATGATCTTTCAAGGAAGAAACCTTTAACGAAGTATCTTGAGCAAGACATAACACTAAAAACGCCGGAAATTCCCAAGTTCAGAAAGTTTGAGAAGCATCAATCATCACTCACGTCTAATTCTCAATAACACACGGTTATATATGTGAGACCAACTCATTCACCCGGTAATTACGAAGTATACAAAAACTTACTCCATATATGAGAGTTGATGTCACATTTGAATAACAAACATCATCTTGCTAGATAAAAAATCAAAAACTATTCTTATTCAAATGATACAAAGTCTAATCTTTCGAGCAGTAATCCGCTGCACACCTCACCTTACTATTACTACTAGTCTACTACATACTCCTTCTGTTCCGGTCAATAGTTTAGGTTTACTCTAATCTGTGAGCTTAAAATAAAGCAAACGTAAAATATTCCGCTACCATTCAAAAGTCAAATTAAACATCCTTTACTCTTGCAATCATTAAGCATATAACTAATTACAGAATTGCAACTGCTGATTAAACATCAATTAATGCATTACGCTTATTTGATTAAAACATTTAAGTTAAAAAGAAATTAATCAACAAAATTGAATAAATAAAAGTTTAAAAGGGAAAATGGAGTTACCGCCGATAAGACCGAGACCGAAGCCGAGACCACAACCGACGCCGAAGCCGAAACCCGGCCCGACTTTGCCAATATCTTTGACTTTGACTACTGGAAGCTTCCACAGCAGTCCCTTGTCTTCTCCGCCGTTCATCTTTTTACCTTCTTATTACCTCTCGTCTCACTATCTTCTACTATGTTTTTTTTTACGTTTTTTCTTTCTAATATCCCAACATTTACTCGAACACAGTTGGTGAAATTATTTCGGTTAGGAAATCGAGAGGCAAGATCCTATTAATTGTCCAGATCGCATTTTAATAAAATCTAACAGTTCTAAATTTACGCATAAAAATAAAGGAATAATAGGAAACAGGAGTGAAAGGAAAAATTATTATTTAAAAAGATTGTAAGCGGAATATGAGAGGGATCCATTTCCAAATTGTAAGCGGAATATGAGAGGGATCCATTTCCAAATTATTGCACGGACTCCGCGTAGTGTATGTGAGAAGACATGATCAACTCACCCCAGTAAGTTCATGTTCTTTCGGATTGAATGTCGGACTGAATTGAAATGAGCTTAATTGAATTTAATACACTTGAATAAATCGAATTGAAATAAAATAATTTACTTCAGTTAAGTTTAGCTTTATTAAATTTTGTTCAATTCTTTCAGCCGAAATGAACCGGATCTAACAATAATAATGTTAAGCCAAACTAAATTGAATTAAATTAATGAACTTGAACTAAACTTAACTTAGCAAAAGATGGTTTCTCAGGAGGATTTATAA
>JAOWBH010005672.1:0-16455 GCA_028566215.1 Silene coronaria
CACGAAGAGTCTCACCAGAAGTGAGACACCTGCTGGGGAAGGGGCGCAGCAACTGCTGCGACCCTTGGAAGAGGCGCAGTGGTTGCTGCGTTTCTTCCCGAGCAGTTTCCTATTTGAAGTGAGATTTTATCGCTTTTCTAATACGGAATTGCAATAGATCCACACTTCCTCCCGAGATAAAATACGGTATATCTCGTGAGATAAGGGATGATATTTTGAGATTTGAGATAAGATTTGAAAATATCTGAAAATACTCTGCCCGACTCGGCAATTCTAGAAAATGAAGCGGTTTTTTGACACAAACTCGGAATGAACTCAAATTATTGTCAAAACGACCGAAACGGCACGTAGATGACGACCAATTGGTTGACACGAGTATTTGTGCGATCACGTTACGATAAATCTACGAACTGTCTGACTCGTTCCGTGTACAAAACATGCGGTCCAATCATCGGGTGATTGGCGGGAGGTGCAGACACGAGGTATCTACAGATTGATAATACATGAAATGGATGATAGGTGATTGCATTGTTGTTGTATATTGTGCATCTATGTATGTTGATGTTGCATGTAGGAGATGGTGTCGGTATTATGGTTGTTGAGCAGACATAAGACGGTTGGCAGACCGTCTTACACTTAAGTCGCCTATTGGGGCTTCCCTTCCCAATAAGGATGTGCACATTATTGACTTGAGTACGGAGAGACTTACGGTGGGACGTAACGTCGGGGAGGGGTCCGGTTAGCGCCCGAGCCCGTACTTGGGTGCGCCCCGGTACTTGTTTCGGACTGCGGTCCGGGTAGAGGATGTGAGTTGTGTTGCAGTACCGTCACCGAGTTGTGGGTGTCGTGAGTGCGTCCCTGGCATCAGTATTGGAGATGTTGGTTTGGAGGTATGATCCTTGAATCCTTGTGATGCATTTCTAGTTGTATATCATATTCATGTTGCATATCTTAATCATATTATTGTCTTTCACTCCTATTGTATTATTGAAACCGACATTTGTGTGGTTGTATGTTGTAACCTATTTTCGGGGTGGCCTACTATGATCCATATGATGGTTCTGATCATATGGAGAACAGATTATTTGACAAGTTATATTTGACGCTCTCTGAATTTGGGGTCGCACTACGAGTTGGAGATGTCTACATAGATATGGTAGTTGGTTAGAATATAACGAGTTGTAATTTATATTCATTCGCATATTGTAACCACATAACTTGGATAATTTATAAATTTTCTTTTATTGGAGTTTTGAAACCCTACCTCGGGCAACCGAGATGGTGACACCTTCAATTACCTTGGCCAGGTGATCGGAGGTGTTACAAAGTAGTATCAGAGCGAAGATTTTGGAACCTAAACAATAAACCCAAAAATGAACTTAGGTTTGTCTAATAAAATGAACCCGGTTTAAGAGCTATAGTAGAATAGCTTTGGGGTGGGTAGGCGCCCTCATTCCAAACTTATGTTCTATTGTCCATACCGGTGAACCACTGGGTGATTCGGGTGACGCTATATGTGCTTAACGTGATCATATGCATGATGGTATGATTTTTTGGTTGATTGTTAATCAATAATGTGATGAATGTGAGTTTACGAAATGTGAATGAGTAGATTAGTAATATACTATGAATTATGTCTTTGAAAGAGTTGGATAGGATGATGCACGCTTATTTTTACTATGCCTATGGAGTGCAAGTTTGAACTCATTGTGCCGTGAGCATGTATATGCGTGTGTTTATGAGCTAGTAGTATATGGAATATGCGAGCTGATGACGATTATTGGTAATTAGTACAGTAGAGAGGTGGTGGGATAAGGAGCGATAGTATAGATGCGTGTGACTCGACTTGGGATACGCCACAAACCATTAGTGGGCTCCCGAGACCCGTTCTTGTATTTTAGGGACGATCTTATTCTAGCGTGATTAAAGTTCAACATACGGAGCAAATCGACCGAGTGACAAGACACACTCGACGGAGTGTGGGCCACACTCGACTGAGTGACTCATACACTTGATTGAGTGAAACTACGGACAATATTCCTGTACGGAGTCGCACTCGACCGAGTGGCGCTGAACTCGAGGTAGTACGCGGAAATCCCTCTTTTTACTCCTTCTTATCCTATCTTATTCACTCATTCACCATTCTTCCCCATTCAAACACCAATATTCTACTAAATTAAATTATTCATCTCCATTGTTGTCGATTCTTGCTCATTATCGAGATTTACGCTTCAAGTTCCGTCACCAATCATTAAGCAAAGTAAGATGAATTCTCTTTTCTTGATTTTTCCTAATTCGAAAATTTTGGGTTTATAGTGCCTTTGTGTTCTTTTACAATCATCTAAATGTTTATTGCTAATTATTGGTAGTAAACAACCCTTTTTTGTGTCATTATTGTTGCTCAATATGAAGATTTCATGTTCAAACCATACCCATCTTTAAACCACTCGAAAATTTCAATTTTCATGCTTAAATGTTGAATTTTGATGTTGTTGTTGGGAATGATTGTCCAACAAAGGCTTAACCTTTGTTGTTCATTTTGAATCTTGTCTTATAATTGATTTTTATGCATCAAAACTATGGTGAAATTTCGAATTTTAGCCTAGGTCATGACAAAATTTTGACTTTTATGCTTAAAAACTCGTTTTAATGGCCTAAAAAGGCTCTAATTATTATGGGTATTGTTAAAATCTTACCTTTCATCGAAAATTCGACTCTAAAGGAGCCTTAAGGGGCCGAAATTTTGGCATTTTGCCGGAAAATTGGTGTCTTTATGCTTAAATTTTGCTTAACTATCTTAAGGGATTGAAATGTGGTCTTATAACATGAGTTATAATAGCTAAGTTAAGAGTCGTTTTGAAGAGTTCAATTTTAAGGGAGGATTATCGATTTGAAAATGTGATTTAAAGACGCATTTTAATTCAAGATTTTAAAGGTTACCGGAGAGTGAGATTTTTTTACAACAAACCTTGACAAATTTACGGCAAATGCATTCAACTTTGATTTAAGTTTCAAGTGGTGTAACAATTTGAATTCTTTTTGTATGAACAAAGCTTCGAATTTGTAATGAACCACCTTTTCTTTTTCTATTCAAGTGTTTATTATTGTTTTCTCAAATTATGACTAAGGGAGTTGATGTATACTTAAACATGAGTGGTTGAATTGTCAAAACCATGTTAATTCCTCCACATTCTTACAAAAGACTTAATTTGAATTGTTGGGTCATAAACCATGATAAAAATATGTTAGAACTTCTTGTTAAACTATGAGTATCTTGTTAACGTCTTAGCTATTTGGACATAAATCTCCAAATTTTAGGTAAATAAATCCTTTTCATGTTTTCGTTGTTTGAAGAAGATGGTAAATTCTTGGTCCTACATTTTCAAATTGGAGCCAATTAATCTAAATCTCAAACGGCGTGTCTCCTTCCAAAGTTTACATTATGTATTAATACATTGTTTTTCGGACTATCATACGATTAATTTCAAGGAAATCGTTCTATTCCCCGAATCATTTCTTTATGTTATTCTTTGATTTTGTACAACATTTCCTTCGAATAAGCCCTCACCTTATGATTTTGTCTTGTGATGTATTATGTTATAGCACGCCAAGGAACACGAGAAACACCCGCAACACTCGGGCGAGGCAATCTCGTGAGGAAACAGAGGCACAACCCACTATCGTAGCCCCCGGTTTTCCGGGCATTGAGTTTGAGAGTGAGGACCAGAGGTATCGCTTCCTTGTCCTAGCCGGGAGGCGCATGGTCACTAAGAGGTGCGTGTCGGTTACCACCTTGAGGGCTTTGGGTATTGAGGAGGAGGTATTCGACATCTTTGAGCTCCCTTGGATTAGTAGGCTTGTACCACCTAGATGAGCTAAGTTACCGCAACTTCACCCTCGAGTTCTTGAGCTCGTTTTCCTACAACAAGACGGATTTTTCGGTGAGCTTCCAACTTAGAAACACCACTTTTAACTTCACAAGTGACGCCTTTGCGGATCTTTTGGGGGTGGATAAGAGGATGAAATTTGTTCTTGATGAATTAGACTCGGCTTTGAAGGCCACGAGGTATATCGGCCTATATAAGGGTAAAACAACCACTTCCGTTAGTGCCATGAAAGTTAATCATGTCGAGCACCCCGTCTTCTAGGTCTTCCTCCGCCATATGTCTCACCCTCTTTACGGGAGAAAGGACCTTAGTAAGCATAACTCGACCGAGGTAGTTCTCTTGAGTTCCTACCTCAACCCCTTCTGAGAGGAGATCGTTCCCTTTAACTCCATGTCCCTTGTGTGCCTTGCCTTAGAGAGGATGGAGACATCGCACAAGAGCTCTTTGGATCGTCGCCCTTTTGGCTAAGGAATTATTTGGTGCGGAATCGGAAGAGATGTACTTACCCATGACCAAGAAGGTACCCTACCTCGATATAGCCCATATGAAAGTCCTAACATGGTTAGAGGACGACATGGAGAGGGGTGTCTACGCGTGGAAAGTGGGGGATGGATGGCACATGAAACTACCCATGCCAGGGAGACTACCCGAGATTTGTCAACTCCATGAGGTGAGACCACCTCGCCCGCCACCCCAAGACTAAATCATTCCTCCCAATATTCCTTTTGTTCCGGCCCTTCTACCGGCGGGTATGCCTAACCCCTACCCGACTTTGACCATACATACCACATGTCGGATCTCATCAATCGAGTCAACACCGATCTTGTGTTACGGGACATGCAGAAAGCGGCTTGGAACCATGGTGTGAGACCCCTTGTTCGACCTAGCTTTTGGTCTGGGATGGGGGATACTTCGGGAGTTTTTAATGCTTATGGTATTACTTCGTCGGATTAGGGCACTCCTATTCCTCATGGCCCGGACACTTAATTGGTCCTTGGGCGGGACCCCACTACTTTAGTGGGAGCTTCTTTGGGCCTAATCATTTCGGGGATGCGAGCGCGACGGGTACTTCCGGAGCGGCTATGGATGTTGATGAAGACGATGAAGAAGAGGAAGAATAAGAGGGAGAAGAGGAGGAAGATGACGAGGAAGAGGAGTCCGAGGAGGAGGACCGGTTCCTAGAGAATTGGGCAACGATGTTTACCCCGAAGAGGAAGTCACATTAGTTGTCCGTTCTAGTCGGATTTTTTTATGATCTAAGCCGGTTGTAACCGGAACACTTTATTTTGTTTTGTAACGGTTGCCATAAGGCCAAAAACATAGATAAACTTAGTATCGGATGTATGAGACACTAAAGTAATTGGTAACGGTATGTATGATTGTTTTTGTCCCTAGAGTGGTTAAAAGTCAACTTTATGCTTGTTTTGGCTGACACTCGACCGAGTACATCTTGGGGCCCGGGTAGTGGGGGTGAATCGTGCAACGGTACTGTCACCAAGTGGTGGGTGTCGTGGGTGCGTGCCTGACATCGATATTGAAGATGTTGTCTTAAAGGTATGATCTTTGTGATGCATCCCAAGTTGCATATTATAATTATGTCGCATATCTCCTTCATGTTATCATTCATGTATTACATTATTGAGACTATCGTTTGTGTGTTGTGATGTCGCCTCTTTCCGGAGTGGCCTGCTATGATCCATATGACGGTTCCGATCATATGGGGAGAACATTATTTTATAGGTTGTGTTTGACGTTCTCGGGATTTGGGCCGCACTACGAGTTGGAGTTGTCTTCATAGTTATGGTAGATAATTATAATATAATGAGTTGTATTTCATTCCATTCATATGTTGTAATCATTAAACATGTACTCCTTCCAATTCTCAATAACCTTCCCTATTTTCTTTTTCGTCGATTCACAATACCTTTCCTATTTCCTTATTTATTAAAATTTTATACTTATTTTAATCATCTCACCCCATAACAATACCTTACAATACCCATACTTTATCTTATTTGAATCAACTTACCCCACAACAATACTCATTTTAATCACCTCTCCCACAATAATCCCCCAGAATACCTTCCCTCTCTCCAATTACCTCACCCTGCCACAATACATTAACTTAGTATTTAATTCACCCACCCTTTATATTTGTGCCCAAGTTGAATATAGAAGTTTATTGAGACTTGAAAGGAGTATTATTTTTAAAATGATCTTTTATTGGAGTTTTGAAACACTACCTCGGGTAATTGAGATGGTAACATCTTCAATTACCTTGGCCGGGTAATCGGGGGTGTTACAATTACTTAGCTTAGTTTACCAACCCAACCTTAATTTGTGACAACCCAAGCACGACTAGACTTATATAGGGAATTAGATACAACCGTTCCATGGATCGACCTTGACACACTTGCTATGATAGTTTGTGAGTTTATAGTTTTGTTTTGTGAGTTGGTGACGCACCGAAATGGCACCGTCACCGGGGACGGTGTTGTGTGTTTGAATTGTTCTTGTGTCTATTTGTAGTTGTGCTTCTTCTTGAGGAACCTTGGTTCGTTGCGAAATTTGTTTGTTGTGTGCTTAAAATGTCTACATTCCCTTTCTATTAGCTTGGAAATGAGTCATTTGACATGTACCTTGTAATATTTAATGATTATATGACTTATGCTTCGTATCATGGTATTACACTTTCTACTTTTAAAGCATGTTGTGTCCTTTGTGATGGCATGAATCTTGAAACCCAGAACTTAGCTATTCACTTAAGTGGTGGTAGAGTCTTTGAGATGAGTGGTGAGAAGTTTTGGGGGTTTTTTGAATTCATGTCCACCGAGTGTTTGATGAAATGCGTACATGACATGATTAAAAGTGTTAAGGAAGATATGTTGGAGATTATAAAAACCACATTTCAAAAGTTCATTAAGAAAAACTATGATGTGAATGAGATTGGTGAGGATGAGACACCTTACTATACCATTGAGCCTACCTATTATGTGAGAAAATTTGCCCCTCCTTGGGAATAAGGTGTAATAGATGAAGATAGTGATGATGATGAGAAGTATATTATTGATTGTGAACCAAATACTTTAACCCCATTATCTCTCTCTTCTTGTGTGATAATGAACCCACCTTCCATGGAATTTGATGTTAATGGGCAAACGGAGAATGAGATGGAAGCGAGCCTAAATGAGAACTCACCCTTTGAGGTTCACATGTTGGAGGGAGACAAATGTGTTGGACTTGGGGAGCCTTGTATTAACAACCCCTTTAATAGCGGTCCTCTTTGGGATGAGGAAGTTGATGACCTTTGTGAACCCCAAATGGATACCATTGAAGTCACCTTAGATGAAAGTGACAGTACTTGCCTTGAGTATGGTGATTTTGACTATTTGGAACACGAGTTTGATGAGATGTTAAGTAATCCCTTATCTCATGTCCCTTCCATCATTTATGGTTTCTATAATCATTGTCATGGTATTCTTGACGTGCTTGTTTGGACTATTACTAGGGCATTATTCATTTCTATATTCTTGTGGTGCTATCCATGTTTCTTTGTGCCCCACTCCCAAAAATTTGACCAACTTCTACGAGCTTTGAGTGCCATTGATATTTTAAGGTGAATGAATCAACAAACTTTGGTTTGGTGGAGTACCTAATAACCACCACTTTGTACATATTCATTTGATATAATTTTCATTTTTTGACAAGTTTTTGCACGAGAGATGTGAGAGAGGGACTCTCACATGTGTTTTGATCTTGTATCGAGGTCGAAAATGAAGTTTGGGGAAGTTAGAGGAGCATCTATGGCTAAATATGGTGTCCTCCACGAGTTTAGAGGAAGAATACAAGAAGGAAAGTTCCTGCCCACCATATAGCCCGGGACAAGACCATCCCGCCCTGGACAGAAGCCATCCAGTTCGGGACAACCTTGATTTTTGCCCGTGTCTTGCTCGAGATGAAATCATATTGCCCGAGATGAGCCCCCGAATGCCAGAAACCTTGACAAATTGAACGCCGTTGAAATATCAAGCAGTTTAGGCACTTGATTCACTTGATTCGGAGTCCGGATGAGCAAATGGCACCGATTTTTCAATCCAAAGTTTTCAAGCTTCTTTTGGCGCCTTATTCGCTTCGTTTTACGATATCTTGAATGAATACATGTATATTTTATCTCTCCTTCTTTCTCTCATGTTATCAACCATGTTTGCATTCCATTAGGTGACATTTAATCGCTCGTTTTTGCATCTTAAACGATGTTTTTAAGCGGTTTGGGGAAATACAAGTTCACCTTACTTGCATTAAATTTAATCCAAGTGCATTTCATTTAATTTAATTGCATTTGATAACTTTTTGCATGAGATCAATTAAGGGAGGTTGTTTTAATGTGTGTGGATGGAAATGGCTTGGATGTAATTACTGACCCTTGCCGCGTAAGAGAAGATAGAAATGTAAAGAAATGAGAAAATGAAGGATTTGGGCTTGTGCGTAGTTCTCATATCACTTTGGAAGAAGTTGGGCTATGGCAAGTGCAACCCGACCATAAAAAGATGAGCCCATACGAGCTAAGTCCTAAAGGAAGCAACAAATCAAAGTTTCGCCCATAACCCGCTCCAGATAGAAGAAGACCGAGCAAGATGACAAGAACTCGGGCGAGATATGCAACGGAAGAAGAAAAGAGCAAAACTAGCTCGTATCTCGAGCGAGTTGAAACTATCTCGATCGAGATGATGTTATCTCGGGCGAGACTATCCTATCTCGAGCGAGATGAGGCTAAGGATGTTGCGCTGCTTTAGATCCCGGGCAGGTTGGCCCATGACCCGCCCGAGTTAGCTCCCTAGTCCATGTTGCTCTTCATTCTATCCTATCTAATCTACCTTCATCTTCCTTAAACTCAACTATTCATCCCCCATACACATAAACAAACCCTACTCCTTCACTAATACTTCTTTCTCTCCTATTACAAATCCCTCAAAACTCAACCCATATCATTCTCATTGGTGGAAATAGAGCATTACGTACCATCTTTCCTAACAAAAAGAACCCCCTCAAGAATACCTGTATAAAAATCCTCCCTTATCCTCATGAGTACAACCCCTTTGTTCACAAGAGCATTAATGGAGGGGTGTGTAAGGCGTGAAGGAATATAGTAAGAAGGGAGGCAATGAGAATGAATAAGACGATGGTAATGATAGGATGACAACAATGAAAATGAGGTTGAGATAGAGGATGATCAGAGCGAGGAAGCTTGATCAAGGATGGCGACAACTCCAAAGGTGAACGGTGGCTCTCTTATTAGCATCCTTGCCTTGGAGTTTGGTACATATCTTCTCTTTCATTGATCTCTCATGTTTCATGATTATGTTTCATTTGCATTCATTCATTTGTATAGCATGAATGTCTATAAGCAAACTTTTCCATTTTTGGCACATTAATAAGTGCTTTGTTTAATTATATTTTTGGGAAAAGTTTGATCATGCCAGATTTGAGTTAATTCAAATTAGCTACCTACCAATAAAGCGCATGCATCACGTAGTTTAGAATAGAGCATCGTGCATTTATGCATAGTAACTAATAATTGAACATCCCTCATTTTTTCACTAGAAATAGTGTTTCGTTCAGTTTGGGGAAGTTCAATTATAAGTGACCCGAGTTAATTATAATTAGCTCTCTATTTGATCGATAACATGCATCATTATAGATTAACTTAGTGTCTAACATTCTATTTAGATTAGTTCATGCATTTGCACTTAGATAAATCATGCATTCATTCATTTTGCATTCATGCATTGATTTCTCGTCCACATTGTGTACATTAGGGACAATGTACTTTCTTAGTGTGGGGATGGGAAATGTAAATCGAAAATCTTTATAAAAATTGGAAAAAACTTTTAAAAATCCAAAAACATGTTCTTTGTTTTCAAAAACAAAAATTGAAAAATCCTAAAAATTAAAATTTTCAAAAATCCAAAAATATGTCATTTACTTTCGTAGAGTAGAATTGTATGTACGTTGTTCTTTGATACTTTTCTCACATAGGGCATGTCGTCTCATTCGAGACACCGACAAGGGAAATGAAGACCGTATGGTATGATCGTTCTAATCTCTTTTTCCCTTCCATTTCTATTCAATTGTCACTTGAGGAAGATGAGTTTGTATGTCGAGGACGATGAGGTGAAGTTTTGTTGTTGCGGTTGTTGTTTGCCTATATGTTGTTAGGAGATTGCATTGTATTATATGGCATACTAGTTATTAAAACATTTTCATTATAACATGTATATATTAGTTTGCATCATGGCATATAGTTGCATTTAGGAAAATGTCCAACCGAGAACTTCGACAAGTGTAAATAGGTCGATGTAGATACTTTTTCTATTTAGGACTTTGTCTAGGAGAATAGAATCGAAACATCCTAGGTAGTGTCCTACTAGTGTCTTTTGACCCGTTTGCTAATGCTTAGTCAAGGGTTTGTGATTTTGACCAATAGTCCACCCCCGATGATGTGATAATTCCTTGGTTGCCGTGTATTCCTAGGTGACTTCCTAGTCATACAACTATCCCTAATTTTTGCCATCTCATGCTTTACAAACGTCATACAAAAGAAAAACTCATACATAAATAAAAACGAGTTCATTTTCTTTTCAATTCCAAATCAAATATCAAATCAAAAACTTGTTTGCCATATTTTGTTGGACCTAACTTAGGGAATGCAATAGGAGACTTCTAGGCTTTTCTAGAGTACCCTTAATATATATGGGGTTGCTCTCGAGTCGCTACGGTGAGGATTTGCTTATTGTTGGTCTCCATCGTATATATTTTGATATTGCGATATCAGTTGCCAAATCAAAGTTATCGAGAAACAACCAAGCAAACAAACCAAAAACAAGTTCAATAAGAACTCTCAAATAAAGGTTCTTCCTTACATTTTAGATGGTTTCACTCTATATGGTTGCTTGGCAAAGAGAGATGATCCTTCTTCTCATCTCGGTGAGGAGGGGAATGCAACACAAACCTATAATATCTTCTAACGTCATGTGGTCTCTCATTCCATTTCCACTTGATCGCCTTTGACGACGTATTTTAGCAAATGTGGATAAAAGACTTACTAGTTTGACACCATTTGGAGGTGATTCGGTTACATCCTCTTAGGCCTAGTAATCTATAGAACTAGGGACTACATTGAAGTATATACACTTATATTAGTTCTCTCTTAGTTGATTCCGCTACTTTGATGAGGGAAGTAGCTATTCTTTTGTAGATGCATCCTATTTCGTGATTTGTGTGCTTATTATTAGGTTGCATCAAAGTTTTGGCAAGACCCCACTTGCCCTGCAAGAATGTATCTTACCTCATGGATTATTTGTTATGAGTTGAAGGGGCGGAGCAAGGTTTGCTAACTGCCATGTATCGGATATGCTATTAGGAGTAGTTTTAATAAAGGTCGTTGTTTTGTTCACCTCTTTACTCGGGACGAGCAAAGGTTCGGTTTGGGGATATTTGACGTGGTCCTATTTTACGTGTTTATACCCCATAACTAGCCTTATTTTGCATGTATTTTGTCTTATTTGTAGTCGGTTTTATGGCCAAGAGTTTCCTATTCGTGGTTCTACCTTATTTTATGTGAATTGTAAGGAAGAAGCCAAATGAGACGGAAATTCCGCCTCCTACGCTCATTTTGATGGTCGAGGAACGACTCATACATAAGGGTGAGAAGAGAAAGACAAGACAAGAAGGCTTAAGTCAATAAAGAAGGAGAAGAGGAGAATAGGAGAAGGAGAAAATGCCATGTGAGCTATCTCGCCCGAGCTGAAGCCCCGAGAAGGGTCATCTCGCTCAAGATGTCTCAAGCGAGATGTCTTAATCTCGCTCGAGATGGTCTCTGTCCCGCTCCAGACAATCCTTGATTCGCCGCCTCTAATTATTTCCCTTAAACCTAGTTTTACCTAATCTTTCCACTATAAATACTCATTATGTAAGAAGATTAGGGGAGCATCTATCATTAGCCTACACCCTTCATTTTAGCAAGCAATTAGATCTAGATTATTTCCTTAATCTCTCTTAATTAGTTTTAATCTCTCTAAAAGTATTCATAGATTTAAATTGTAATTGAAGACTTATTTGGGTTTATGTAAGATTTGGCGACAAGATCTTCATCTATTCCAAGATTTCTTCTATTATTGTTCTTATTATTCTCATCCATTTTTCATCTTGTTGGTATAATCCTTATCTCACTTTAATCCTTTGATTAATCTTCATTATCCATCATGTTTATGCTTTTCTTCTTTGTTATTGATTTTGTTGTTGCAAACATGATTATGGGTAGTGAGTAGTTTCTTAGCTAGGATTAATGGGGGGTTATGGGACTTGATTAAGGATTAAATCTATGGTGTTTGACGATTATACTTGTGTTTTTGGTCTTTGTTTCAACTTGTGCACATATGGTGTTTGATGAAATGCTTGTTTGAAAGAACTTGTATGATTCTTTATTTGTTCAACACTTTTATAAGATCGAGAGTCGTAGTTGTGTTAGACCGTGCATCTTGTTGGTAGATTAAGCGGGCATACGCGAGATGCTACCTCTTTTACTCTAGGTAGAGTCATTAGATCGAGAGACTTGACTCATAGTCCGACTTATACCCATTCACATGTAGAGATTCATCACCAAGCCTATCTTAATCAACCTATAAGAACCTATGACACCCTAGTCTTTCTCTCTTATTTATTTCATCTATTGTTTGTTGCGATTGCTTATTTGTTTTACCATTACTTGTTGAGTAGTCTAGATCATTTCTCTCTTACAACCCAAAGTGACACTTTACCATAGACATAGTTAACAACTTGCTTGTGAAACCACATCCGTACCATGGATCGACCTTGACTTACTCGCTATGCTTGTTTGTTGAGTTATAAGTATTGTTTTAGTTGCGTGACACCAACGACGCGAACGCACCACACACTGTCTACTCCAGGGACCAAACTTGTCTTTAACTCGAGGACGGTGATGGACATAGCACAAGTAACCAAACGTACGTAAAATAGCTAAGTTAGGAACCAAGCCAGGTAATATTTCGTACGGAGATTTTACATGAAGGAGGGTCATAGGAGTATGATGTATTATATATACTGTTGTTTGCACACATTCACCCTAAAACGCAATTGGAAGAGAAGCCTGAAAATGAAGGGCATGAGCAATTTTCAAAATATTTTTATGCTTTCTTTCGACACGACCATTCTGTTGCGGAGTATCAACTCATGAAGTATGTGACAAAATATCATGGTTGCTATAAAACTCGGCAAGAGATGAATTAATAAACTCGGTGCCATTATCTGTACAAACCATTAATGTTTGTATGAAACTGAGTTTGTACCATATTACAAAAATTTTGCATACAACCAAGAACAACACTTTTGTCATTAATCAAATAAACCCAAACAGCGCGAGAATGGTCGTCGACTATTGTAAGAAAATAATGTGCACCGGCTAAAGATGGAGTGGAATACGGCCCCCATAGATCACAGTGTATCAAATTAAATTTATTAATAACCAAATTGAAACTAAGAGGAAAAGAATGACGAGTTTTTTTTTGCTAGTAGGCATATATCACAATTAGCTAATAACTATTTTATTCTATCAGACGGACAAATATTAGAAAAAAAAGACAAATGCTAACTGGAAGGATGACCAAGACGACGATGCATAAGTAAAGTTGTGTCCACCGTACTGCTGGAACATAACGCTGGTGCAGCCATAGGCCGGTAGTAATACACCTCATTCGACATTTTATCCAGTCTAATCGGCATCCTCGAATTGTGGTCCTATATAACACACATACGGTCAGTAAAAGTAAACATACAATCCAAAGTTCATATCAACTGACCAATAGAAATTAAATTGCACTTAAGATTAGGAACGTAAAGTACGTCCCGTAAGACCAAGGAATCCAAAGTAATCATTCCATGTATAGTAGCGGACGTTTGTACACCATCTGGAAGACTCGCTGATGATGGCGAAATTGAGAAGCAGTCCGTGAAACCTTTGAGATTACCAGTCATATGATGGGATGAGCCACTGTCAAGTAACCAAGACAAAGTAATAGAAAGCAACATACCCGTCAGAGTTAAAAGAATTATTATCAAGAAGAGTAAGAAGTTGTTGCACTTGATCAGACGAAAAGGCTAGAACAGCCGATGAAGAATCCACGGTGGGCATATCAGTGCTGGTGTTATGGGCAGTGTTAGCCGTGGAAGCTACCGGCTGCGGATGTCCGCGACCAGAGGAGACAGAGCCAAAACCTCAGAAAGAGTGACCGCGTCCTCTGCCATGAGATGGATAGCCAATACGTTAATAGCAATGTTCATAAGTATGCCCCGGCTTACTGAAATAAGTATAAGTAAGGACAGTCGTCAGGATAATAGAGGATGGCGTTAAGGAAGACGAGGCTGCGGTGATAGCAAAACTCATGGCTTTTGTTTTGTCATCGCGTTCATGAAGAATTGTTTTATGACGTTCTTCTTGAGTAACCAACGAAAACGCCTTATTAATGCTTGGTATCGGGTCCATGCTCAGAATTTTGGTGCGAAGGATTTTATACTTATTGTCATTAAGGCCTAAGACGAAATCATATACCTATTCTTCAGCACCATGGGCTCGCAATTTTTTCGCGGCCGAACAAATACACCCACATGTGACATCAATGGAACCATACAATTCATCCCACAAGCTCTTGAATTTATTATAGTACAAAATGACAGACAACTTTTTTTGACAGAAGTTATGATATTCAGATTTGAATTGATTAATCTGAGGGTCATTTGCAGTAGAATAACGTTCTTTGAGATCTGATAAGGCTAAAGTCGTTTACCAAATCAAAATAATTCCTATCTCAACCCTAACAAATAGCTAGCGACAAGTAAGGGTGTCGAATCTACAGGGAGGCGGTAATAATCAGTCTGTTCTCGAATTAAAGTGTCTTAAGGTCACAAATTAGGGGTTTTTGAGTTTTAAACTAATCAACTAAAGCAATGTAAATAAAAGCGAGATCAAACATAATTAAAAGGTCTAGGGATCCGGGTTCACTACATTGATTATCTGGGAAACAATTTTAATTAAGATAAAAGGTAAATCAACTATCTAAGGTCGGAAGATCAATCGATTCAGTTATGTCCTTTAAGTCTAGATTAATATGCGGTCTCTATCATTAATCTATTCCTATCTGATTTTCGCAGCCTATATTAGTTTTAACCCAAACGGAGATAATCCTAATTTGCTAAACTAGTTATCAATTCAGGCCTAAATCAATAAACTAGAAGTAAACAATAATCAAACGATAGCCATGCGATTTAACAATCAATTAAGTAAACTAATCCCCATCTAAACAATCCAGATCTTCTTTTCACCCTAGAAAACAAATTAGCTACTCATACTACTAATAAACACAACAACAATAATTGATAAAAACATAATTAAAACAAAGATTGAAGATGAATAATAATTAATCAATAAAGAGTCTTGAATTAATACCGTAATTGCAAAGGATGAAGAACGAAATAATTCCGAATGAAGTAGCTAAAAGTAGATCTAAAATATTTCTAAGAGGTCCTGAAAGTATGAAAGCGTAACCTAATTATTGTATACGATTTATGCTTAAATATTACAAAAACCGGAAAAAAAATTAACTAAAACAGAAATTTCCTAAACAGAGATCTCCTTGATCGAGTCCATGGTCCTCGATCGAGTATAGGTATCCTCGATCGAGTACGGCTCTCCTCGATCGAGGGACTAAGGCTTCAGGCTAAAACTTCACGATTTCCATCTTAAAACTCGTGCCAAGCCTTGGTTCTCCGTCTTGTCGACTCCGCGGTGTCTCATACTAGTCATTTCCCACTTAAATGCATCTATTCTGCATTTAAACACCAAACAACAAAAGTATCGACATTTTTGTATAAAAGGGTATATTAAAAGCAATTATAAACACAAAACTGTCACAAAAATAGTAAAGGGAAGGCATAAAATATGTATATAATTATGACTTATCATTTAGCAATTGTAATTAGGATCGAGTTGTATTTAATTCATTTGATTGCAAATCGAGTCGATTAAAAGCAATTATGTGAATGCTTGCTTAGATTAGTTCGAATCAATCTCGCATGCTAAACCAGTTTAACAAAGTAGTTTAAATTGCATTAAATGGTTAGAAACCAAGCTCACATGCTAGGATCAACATGATGTTTCCACTCTCATACAACAATCATAAACTTATCCGATTAGCCAACATAGTCATTAGTAGAGTACGTTATTACAACGGGAGGGGGTGTGTGTTTTATTAACGAACTTCCTGCCACTTACTTTCAAACCGAACTCAAATCTCTTTTCAAAAAAGGTTTCCAATTTGCCTTAAATTGGTGGCGACTCCAAAATAAAAAAAAACTCTTTTTGAAAAAAAAGAGAAGAAAACACCGCGTGGATGGGCGACCTAGATCGCTTGTCCACAATTTGGCGACTACGCTGGGGAGTTGTAACTTGAAAAGGAAAATTATGGCTAATAGGCTCGTTTTTGCATTCATTACCCAA
>JAOWBH010005782.1:0-16454 GCA_028566215.1 Silene coronaria
CACCTACTCACTATGATGTTCTTTAAAATAAGACAAAATGACGAATTTATGCTTGATTTTTCTTCGTTCATAGTGCATGATTTGAGTGAATTAAACATAAACTTTGTTTTTTAGAATTTAGAGAGATTTGGAATTGGTCACAGGTTATGAAAACATAGTATCGATGTAAGGATTACGTTATAAGAAAGTGTATATCGATCAAATTGTAAAAAATAAATATAATTCCGGTGAAGAGGCATTGATTTGTTGAAAAATGAGTTTTATAAGGAAGTTATTTGGATAAAAAATTATAAAAGATGATTATTTGAAAAAAATCGATTATATAAGGGAGTTATTTATAATTTAAATAAATAAAATAAAATTATATTTGAAAATTGGATCCATTTTACAAGACTAAACACAAACGCTGATACAGAAGACAGTTCTATCCTTGTCCCTTACCCGCCAAAACCTAACACACCGTTACTGCGACGAAAATGGCGGAAATAGAAATACAAGTTCGAAACTTAAGCGGAGAATCAACCATTATCTCCATTTCTCCATCCAAAACTATTGCTGATTTGAAGCTTCTTTTGTCCGCTTCGTTTCCTTCCGCCTCTTTTTCTTCTTCCTCCAATTTTCATCTCTTTCTCAAGGTATGTAATTTTTTCGATTTATTTTGGTGTTTTTGTTAGTATTTAATTTCTGGGTATTGTTGTATTTAACTGTTTATGTATTCTTTTGATATTATTAGGGATTAGAACTTGGAACATCACTCATGGTGGTAATGTTAGGACTTGAATTATAATTGCAACTCGTTTGAAGTTTGTAAGGTTTAAGTTTGTATGTAATTGCAATTTGGGGGCATTAGTGAATGATGATTGATTGACTTGAGCGCGTTTCGTGTCAAAATTACGCTCATTAGAGAGACGAGGAAAGGGAGGGAGGGTTTGAAGTTTTGTAAGAATTGGGAGTTTTAGTGTCGAGAATCGGGGGTTGGGTAGTGTTTGGGGCACAAGCTTAGGTAATTGCACCAGTCTGAGCCAAGCACATTGGGTTTGGTAGTGGTTGGGCAAATCAAGTGTTTTACTGGTCTTCAGTTATTTGGAGTGATGTACAAAATGTCAATTATGATTTATTGAAGGACATTTGCCGCCAGTCCGCCACACTTCTATCAGACACTATAAGTGCTTTCTAATAGGCTTCAAATATTTGTTAACAACAGACAATAATAGCTGACAATTGGTATTTCACTCCAACATATGGTGGTCATAGTACAATGTGCCAACTTCGACAATTTTGGAAGTATCACTGAAATATGCTTCATAGTTCATATCCATGTTATCCACCTTTTATAAGTTGTACAACCATGTACAATGCAACCTTGATTCTTCACCATCAAAGTCTCTTCCTAATGGCTACCATACTTGTTGGGTTTAAGTGTTTAACTCCTCTCTCCTCGACCCACTTGAATTAACCCCCTTTCGTGCCTTCTTGGAGTTTCTCTAATTTGGGTACAAATCCCGGCTTGCCAAGTTTTCACCTTGTGCATTCCTAGATTACCTTCCACCTTCAAGCAACTGACTATAGTCACACTTCTTCATGTAAGGACTACGACGCATAGATTTCGGTTTCTGTAGTAAGTCTTGCTATTGCAATTATTCATCCCTTCCACCACAAACCTTCTCATGTCGTCACATCCTAAACATAGTTTAAAAAAGCGCGCCTGAGGCCCGCCTAGGCGTAAGACCCACTGAGTGTGCCTTGCTCCTTCTCAAACTAAGATTCTGAAGTGGTGCATAGGATTCAACACTTAGGCCCGCAAGCTACCACGATAGCTCCTTAAATTACTTTCCATGATCTGCCTTTAAAGGCTATAAGCTAGCCTGCAACATTGAGCTTACCAACATAAATTAACTTCTTTTTCAAACTTGGGATGAATCTGTGTACTTCTCAAGTCACAGATTTAATTTCCATTACAGGCGGGATTGCACAAGCCAACCTTTATTATTAAGTCGGGATCCTTCAGGAAAATTTGACACGGCCTTGGCTTCTGAATTCTAGAGGCCTAAAGCAACCCTTGAAGCTTGGAGTAGAACTGTGTGGGATAACTTCTTTCGGCCAAAACATGCTTTCAAGTTTCATCACCACTCTTGCCGTTCATATTTGATAATTCTGTAAGCCAGTGGAAATTTACAATAAAGGGGTTTGATCTCTTGGTGAATCGTTGTATTTTATCTTGTAGCAGAGTCTTTAGACCCCTTTTTTTAAGTCCCCATTTTTTAGCCGAGATCTGGACCTGAGATACATAGATGTCAATGCATCAAGTGTACTGGTTTAAAGCTTCCTGCTATCCTAAGATGGATGTCAAACTGTAATAAAGGGTGCCATCAGCAAAACAGCAGAGAACATCTTAGCCACTGTTTATGAACTGTATAGAAACTGTAGATTATTTAAGAGAAAACACAGACAGCAGATACTATTGCTAGAGCAGTACAATTTCAAGTTAGCGTTAGGACTTGATGAATGATAAACTTCACATGCTCTATGTTTGGATAAGGTGTAGGGAGTCTTAATCCTTACTGAAATACAGAGATACTATTCCTGATGACCCATATATTTATCATGAAAATTGCGCTTGAGTAACATAGTTTATTTGCTACTCCACAATTTGAAGAGCTGTTTAACGGGCTACGAGAATTTTGCTTTCTTTCTTTTTCCTTTCTTTCGTCGTATTCTAAAGACGAAGAAGAATTAATCCATGGCTCCATGTGAAATGACAACATAGACATAATGAATAAAGGGTGAGTAATACCAAATACGGAGTATATGGTAATGGAGTGTTTTTCTTTTCTTTAATCGTATTCTAAAGCCGAAGAAGAATTAATATGTGCCTCCATTTGAAATAGAAAACATAGACATAATGTCATCATGATTAAACGGAGAGTAATATTGAGTAGATGATGATGGAGTCTTTTTCTGACAGTTGGACAATGTGTGCAATTTTTTTGTCTTCTATGTAGTACTTTAAATAGATGGTATTATTTTGTGTCAGGGCACAAAATTGGCTATGCAAAGTCAGATTGGGAGTCTTCTCATTAACTCAGGGGATTTTATTGCTCTTATTCCATTTACTAAGAAAGACAAATTCCAAAATGTTCCACCAAAGGACTCTGCAGTATGCCCACAGACTTCTCCACCAACCATGCATTCAGAGGTAGCAGAAGCAGCATGGCGCGACATGATGGAAGATCTGTCATATTTAAACAGTGCACCAAATTGTGAACAACCCCCCGAATCTATAGCTGATGACCTATTTATGAAAAGAAAGGATGCAATGTTGGAAACAAATGGAACACGTAGTTTATCCAAAAAACGCGGTCGGATGTCTACTCCTGAGATAAAAGACGGGTTTGATGAAGATCTCATATCTTGTATCTTACAATTTTCTAAAAAGCATACGTTTGATAAGGATGTATGTGGAAGTATCTTCAAGATTTTGGATTCAGTTCGTTGTTTATTAGATGTGAAAACTGGGAAGTGTGTGCTATTGAGCAATACTAATATGCAGGATAGTAGTCAACCCACTTTGTCATGCTGTTGCCCAGCTTGGCTGAAGACAATGGTAAAAGGATTCACATTCTTGAACATTCTTGCTGGATTTTTTCAAGTGGTTGATGAAACAATCACATTTGAATATGTTAAGTATTCACTTGATCAGCTTTGTAAACTTGGATTTTGTGTCAGTATGGAGGATTTGACGCGTCTCTCAGATGTTTGCCCTAAGGTGAGTTCTCATATTTTAAGTTTTTATACCCTTTTCTTTCGGATGAACTTCATGATAAATATTGTGTCACAGCTGTGTTATCCAAGATAATATTCCTTTAATATGCATGGTTTTGTCTGTTTAGGCTACTCAAGCCAACAACATGGCCCGTTCCGTTTCTTCTCTGCAGTGCACCTATTTGCTATATACAACACACTTGTTTTTTTCTTAGATATAGTTTGAATTAATACTAATAAGGTTGAAGGAGATGACGCTCCATGATAAAAATTTCATAACCATGCATTTCTTTAACAAAGTTCGTCACTTTGGGCTAAAGAAATAGAAGTGCTTATTTGTAATACGTGACTATGTGTTCATCCGGAGGATCCCTTGTCTTTTATTACTGATTCTTTAACAACATTTTATTTTTGGTTTTGAAAAAACCAAAAAGGTGCTGGCTGTTGAGATAACCTCGACTTTGATTTCGATCTCTGTTATTGTTCTTCCACTCTCTCTTGTTCACTAATTATTCTTGTAATCATCCCGTTAACTGCTATTAAAATTTAGGTCGTATATTTTGTTGACCAAGAGGCAAAGACTACAAAGTCGCTTGATGCCATCATCATTTGTAACCCCTCTGGAGGAAAGAGTGGTCAAGTTAGAGATAATTGCATGGCAGGTAAAATTTACATACTTTAATGATTATGTGCGTTTGCTTTTAGCCTATTAAGATATGTATTCACTTCTCAATCCACTGTGTTGCAGACTTTCAGTGGATTCTGAACGCTTTTCTGATATTCTCATTTTCATGTTTTCAGCTCGAAAAAGAGTGCCTATGTCAAAGATAGTCAAGTCAATAAACAAAAGGCAAACACTCTTCAGAGCAACTTTAGAGGAGGGTCTAAGTCTACTTATGGTATGTAGGAAGTAAGAGCCCTTCAATTTGTTGATTTTCAAACTCCAAAGCCTGTGTGATAAGCTTTTATAAGCATTGTTTCTGGAATTTGTAGTCTTAGAAATACAAATCATATAACCAGTAATTCTGCAATTTTTAATTCTGACGCCATAATTATCATATCTATCACAATTCACACAGGGTCCACTTTTTCTCGTCGTCTTTTACTCAGGTTTAAATTTATTGCCATAGAATTAGGCTGACAGTTTTTCTGCTATCATGTCTGGGGATTTGAGCTATCAGTGTGATATGTGACATATTTGGAGTGGATGGTTGAGAGCTTTGTGATTAGTTGGTGATGAGATTGTGCGTAGTGGATTTTAGGATATTATGGAAGATGGTTGCTATAGTGGTTGTGTAGGTGATTCAAGCAGGCCCCATCTTTGGCAAATTTTCTCCACAATGTGTTCATTTACTTCATTACCAATGCTTCATTGTTGCCCAGATAGATTAGCCATAAACCGAGCTAGAAGGATGTTTTAGTGTTTTTGTATGTTAAAATCATTTTCCATTACACTCAATACTTTCAAGTTTCAAAAACTGTATTGTATTGTCTTCTATGTGTATAATTAGCATGCTGTAGGCTTTGGTTGCTGCTTTACTATTCATCCAACATCACCATTGTGCCATTTTTATCTGATCTGTTTGCAATTTGTAATGTTTTTTTAATGCAGGTTGAAGGAAATTGTGCTTACAAGGATACTTTTTCCATGGAGCAACTAATTGCGTCTATAAAGAAAGCTGAACCTATGTCACAAAAAAAAGCAGCAGCTAGGGATATGAGTTCATCACTGTCTCGTTCTGTTGATTCACGTTGCCGTGTATGTTCCTTCTCTCGATGATTCATCTACAGATAAGTTTTTCATTACTATATTCATATGCTTCTGTCTCTCAGTTTTTGAAAAATTGTTTCAGCAGTTTAATATAGATGGAAAGGCAAGCTCTATCGAATTATACAGTAGTATTTTTTCATGCGCTTTTTTTTTTGCTTGTGTTTGTCGAACGATTTCAGCCTTGGTGGGCTGTAATCTAGTTTATGTTCAGTTATGGATGTCAAGAATGTCATTTATGATAGGCTTTCATTGAATGCTTGCATATGTTTCTGGCCTGTGGATTCTGGTCTGAGTTATTTTCTTTGGGAAATGGTGACTTGTGTACTCATCTTGATGGGAAAAAATAGGAAATGAAATCTTTTAGTCTAGTTTCTTAGTTATTACTCTCTTTTCCTTCTTCTGAAGTCAAGCAAGTTAGAAAATGGTGGCCTACTCTTGACTAGTTGCACATAATGAGGAACTCAATCCTCTTACTGTCAGACATTAATATAATATAAATATGCATGCCTTTTCTATTGCATTCCCAACAGTTCTACAGAACCAAGCTACACTTTTTATCAGCTATAAGTTACCAAAGTGCAAAGGTGTTGCTTGCACCTTTAATTCAGTCTTGTGATGGTCTGATGTCAACATGAGATTTGTACTGTGGAAAGAGTCACCAAGTGAGTTTATTTGATTTTTCTAAACTGTTGTTCTGTCAGCAGTTTTATAGAAAGTTATTGTGGGGGGATCTGCTGATGTTCATCGTGAGTTCATTTTGGAATGGAGTTACGCTATCTGATAGATAAGACCTTCAACTACTCTTTTCTAAATACGGCATGATTTAGGACTTCTCTTTCTACATCTTGTTTTCCTGTTTAGTGCATTGTCTAATTTATTCTGCCCCAGCCTTTGTGTCAATGACTTGGATCTTTTCTTTGAATGCTAATGAAGGAGCTCATGAGCTCACTCCTTGCAATATTATCAACTTAGACTTGATATTGTTGTTTGTGTTGGTTTTATAGAATTTAACACTCATTTCCATAGATGTTTGATCTAATTAACCTTTCCTTTTGATTCGTGCTTGTTTGATGATGCAGGAGACACATCCGCTATCACCATGGTCAATGCTTGAACATCTTAAGAAAGGCTTGGGATCTAAAGGACAGGTATCTTTTGACTTTTTATGGTAGACACTGATAAAACATGTAATTGTCTGTTCTTGTTTAAACGTGTTCGTTCTCCCTCATTGCCTTCCTGTTATATTCCTGATTTTCAAATTCACCCTTTCTGTAGTTCTAGTGAATGAATAGAAAAAGTATTGTGGTAATACTCATAAGTCCACTGAGATTGCGTTGGTATTTGGTGTAGATAGTCCATGCTGAAGAAATCAATGCGAGAGTAGCAGACTTCACTGAGATCCCAGATGAGCTATCAACTAATACAAAGTTTGCTCTAAATGCTTTAGGGATAACTAAGCTATACAGCCATCAGGTTTGCTTCTGTCCTGTCCTGTCCTGTTGCTCACAATTGGTAAATACTAAAAGTAGTAATTTCTACTGGTATATTTTTGATTTGTGCAGGCTGAGTCTATTAAGGCTTCATTGTGTGGCAAAAATGTTGTTGTGGCCACCATGACTTCCAGTGGGAAATCTCTTTGCTACAATGTCCCAGTCTTAGAAGTATTATCTCAAAATATGCTTTCTTGTGCTCTATATTTGTTCCCAACGAAGGTAAGTTATATATACGGATGGTAAGTTATCATTCTCTTATTGCATGTTAAGTATAGATGCAAAGGTTATTTTACATCTTTCAATTACTTTCATAATAAACTACTCAGCATTTTGAAATTTTGAACTGCAATTTTGTAACTTCTGCGTGCTCACAGTGTGTTTGAGAAAATCTTTGTTGGTATTTGCTCGCAGGCCTTAGCCCAGGACCAGTTACGCACTTTACTGGCTATGACTGAAAGATTTGAACACCTCAATGTTGGTGTTTATGATGGTGACACTTGTCAAGCACAGAGAAACTGGCTTCGTGATAATGCTAGACTGGTATACATAAATTTAATAAGATTTTAGTTAGTGTACTATAACAGATGTGTAGGCTTGTGAATGGTATACTGATTGTCTTCTGATACTGGTTGCAGTTGATCACCAATCCAGATATGCTTCACTTGTCAATCTTGCCGTTTCACGGACAATTTCAACGAATTTTGTCAAATCTAAAGTAAATATTGCTGGATACTAGATAGTGACCCTTATTTCCTTATTCTTTCTCTAAATTCAATCAGTCGTATTTCCTTTTCTTCATCGAATGTTTTGATCTTCTGTTTTGGGTTCTTTATTAATTGTGCTTTAAGGTTTTTTCCCCTAAGTTTCTAAAGCGTGATTTCCCATTCATCAAATAGGTTTGTTATCATTGATGAAGCACATGTTTATAAAGGAGCTTTTGGTTGTCATACTGCCCTTATTTTGAGGAGACTTCAGCGGTTATGTTCTCACGGTAATTGTTGTTGACTGCTTTTATATAGCCAAGGAGCATCAACTTTTGTTAGTTATGCTATGTGGTGGTATCCACGAGGATTCTTGGTCTAGAACCCCTTTCTCAGTGAGTTGTAACTAGTAAGCATTGTATGTTAAAGAGTCTCAGACGTATACTATGAAAGGTCTCCCTTAACTGTTCATCCAATAGATTATATTTTTGATGAATGAGATCTGACAACATTAAATGCTAGTGGATCTGTCTACGTTAGTCTGACTTGATTGAAGTGTTGGACACAACATGGTTTCTAAGTGTCAGACATGGCTATTTTGTGAAAAAAGTTTCATGTTTTCAGCCTAAAATGAAGTGCTGAGGGTCATACCTCATACTGCTTTGAAAAGTTGGACGCAAACTCGGAGTCAAGTGAAGTGTCTAAGTAACATATGGGTCAATTGTAGAATCTTATTCTATACACTTATAGGAGCATGAATTTAATGCGGATTTTTCTTCACTCATGCAGCATACAGCTCTAATCCTTCCTTTGTTCTTTCCACTGCCACTTCGGCTAATCCCTGTGAGCATGCTATGGTAAGTTTATCTTAAAGCAGACCTTTTAACCAGACACAACTGAAATTCTTATTTTAGTTTCCTTGCAATATCAGTGACTAAGATTTTTGGTTCTTCAGGAACTTGCAAATTTACCAACTGTGGAGCTTATTGATAAAGATGGAAGTCCTTCAGGTCCAAAGCTCTTCATTCTTTGGAATCCACCGTTGTGTTATAAAACTGTGGGTGTCTTGGTGCAAAATCTCTATTTTATCGGGCATTTGTTTATCATGTTGCTAATTGTCTATGTGCACAATTTAGGTGACACAAGCTGGAAACAAGAAAAAAATTGTTGTCACAGGGCATTCAAGGTATGCATACATGTTAACTATTTGCTTTGCCTGTGAAACATGCAGCTATGGCTATGAAAGGATGATGTGCTTGGCCCTGCCACTGATTTGTTCTAGACTTCTTAAAATATGATGATGATATTTGTTCCATGGCTTATTATGTAGAGAACAACCATATTATCTTCACTTCTACGACTTGTATTTTATCTGGGTAGTGTTACATTTACATTTGTAATGGAGTCAAATCTTATTCTTTGGCTTTGGAATATGTCAGAACGTGGAATATAGGAAAATGACCTTTTAAATGGTCTTCACTTTTTTGCCATGATGTAGTAGTCAACTAGTCGGTTGATGCAAAATTACAAACCTCGACATGTTCTCGTTATGATTCCTTAGAAACAGTATCTGAAAGCAACACAAGTACACATGGATTACTGTTGTATTTCCGTCCCCCACCTTATCATAGGTGGGAGCTATTGAGGCATGGGGGTAATGTTGCTGATGTTAATAGAGGATTCATGCCTCTTTGCGGAGTTTACTCAAGTATATGAGATCTGATAGTCACTGACCATTCCTTGTTTTTGCAGTCCTATAGTAGAGGCTTCATGCATCTTTGCTGAGTTTGTGCAGCATGGACTACGCAGTATTGCTTTCTGCAAGACACGCAAGCTTTGTGAACTTGTCTTATCTTACACGTATGTGAATCTTATTCCCACTTCTTTATAGTTGATTTGATGTACTGTGGCTGTAATATTTTTTGTATGAAAAGTTCAGTATAATGCTTGGATACTTTAAAGGACGTTAGAGTTTTCTCCACCTAGACTTTTTCTGTTTTCAGCTTAACCTTATTCCTTAACAAGGCGTCATATTATAGATGACTCTTGACATCGTGTGTCATGTGAATGCAAATTCTTGGTTTAACCTTTGTACTCTGACAGACGTGAGATTCTCCAGGATACTGCACCTCATCTTGTGAATTCTATTTGTGCTTATCGAGCTGGCTATATTGCTGAGGTGAGTTTGCATATATTCTGAATTTGTTTTTCAACTTCTGTTCAATTTGTTTAATCTTGACAGCCGACATGCTGAAACATACTTTAAAGTGATAAATCAACTTATGGCACAAGTAAAGATGTAGTAGAAATATTCCCTTTTTTTTTTGAATATTATGTAGTCATATTGTCCCATGGGATGATCCTAGGGACTTATCTAAGTACTCCCAATTCCTCTCCAGCGACCTTCTACTCTTCATATTTGGGTCCTGAGCATTCCTGGAGCACCACTAATTGTCCTGGGCCCCTCTAGCAACAACTAGGCTTGGGTTATTCACAGATTCATCTTTAGCTCATCAAAAGTGTAGGAATAGCTCCGGATAATCCATTATCATTTCATATCATCAGCTATATCATCAATTCATCAAACAGAGGCAATTATACAATAAAACCATATCCAAATACAATTTAGCACCTTCAAATGACATCAAAATAGACTCAAAAACCATATACAAAGTGGGCATATGACATACATGCATGGTTATGTTTTGTAAATGGTAGATTGAACGTCTTTATTGGCATTTTCGGAATTTCGGGGATTTTAGCATATTTTAACTATTTGAAGTGTTTGGTAAACGACTTGTAGATATGGGCCCAAATCCCCAATCTACTATTTTACTATATGTCGCTTACCTCAGCATATTCAAATAGCAGATTGTGAACTAAACAGATTGACCACATTATCATTCAGGAAAAAAAAAATTTCACCTTTTATAATTTGTTAATATCCATATTTGTCATTTCACAAAGAAACAAAACTATCTATTAAATTCAACTGCTGATTACCAAATACCTTTAACAAATTGTGCTAAATGGAATACGCTTGTCAAACTATTCATTAAAGTGTGTCATTTATAATTGCTTCCACTAATAATGATCTGCTGAATATCAAACATTGCCATGATCCTTCTTTTACAATTATAGTGGCCAATTTTTTTTTACCAAATAGGTGAATAAAAACCAAGTTATTCTGAGTTGCTAGTTAATCCACCATAAGTCGGTTGTCTAAATTAGGATCCAATGTTATCTAATTTCCCACCTGCATGGGAATTTTCTTAGGACTAGAAAACTTCGAAGCCAAACAGCAGTTTTATTTAGTATGGAATGCCACCTTTGCTGCCATTTATAGGACAGTGTCAGTAAGCCTCTGTGTTCTGATTTTGATTGCCATAAAAATTTGGGCCACTGGTCTTGGGCCATCTTGGCTGTTTGCATGGGTAATATAAAGTAAAATTGGGACAGTATGTTTTGGATGGATGGAGTATTCATTTTCCTCTATTACACATGTTAATAAGTTATCTAAAGCTTTAGAACAATTTTATGCTTAGTATTGAAACTTAATGTCATTTAGTGTCACTTTGTAATCATACTGCAAACTCTGGATTAACTTATTACTGACTTTCCGCTGAGCAGGATCGGAGGCGAATAGAGAGTGAATTCTTCAGCGGAAAGCTTTGTGGGGTTGCTGCTACTAATGCCCTTGAGTTGGGTATTGATGTAGGACACATTGACGCGACCTTGCATTTAGGATTCCCTGGCAGTGTTGCTAGGTAAATGATGTGGTTAATCCTGTTTTAATTTGATCTCGCAGAGATGTTTGCTAGCTTAGTTGGTAAAGTTATTGAGTTGTGGTACTCACGACCTAGGATCGGTGTCTGTCAGCATCATATTTGCCTTTGTGGCGCCCACGATTCAAAAAGAAAGGAAAAGTGAATTCTCTTGATCTTGCAGTCCTCTTTTCTAACTCACAATTTCTCCAGTGTATGGCAGCAAGCTGGTAGGTCTGGTAGAAGGGGGAAATCATCACTTGCGGTGTATGTTGCATTTGAAGGACCTTTGGACCAGTATTTCATGAATAATCCGTTGAAACTATTTCGAAGTCCTATCGAGTGCTGTCATGTAGATTCTCAAAACCCAATGGTATCTACCACACTTTATGTCTGAAACTTGGATAGTTAGACTGTAGAAATACAGTAATACACTTAGCTACCTATCTATTTTTGTTCTCCCTGTATTCTTCATGGTTTTCCCTTCTTGTAGGTTCTTCAGCAACATCTTAGTTGTGCAGCTAAGGAACATCCACTAAGCTTGATATACGACGAAAAATACTTTGGTTCTGGTTTAATTAGTGGTGTTGCAGCTCTAGAGAGCATGGGATATCTTTCTTCTGATCCCTCCTGTGACTCTCTGAATAGAATATGGAACTATATTGGGCCAGAGGTATGCTTTTAGGTTAAATGTTGAGACTTTTATTTTCTTTTCGCCTTCATTTTGTAGGCTAGGCAAGTTTTTCCTTACCCCCAGCACACAGAGACTGGCCTCGGTCACATAGTAATCATAATTATGACTTGATCTATATTGTATCACAGAAATCACCATCACGTGCTATCAGCATTCGAGCAATTGAGTCAGAGAAATACAAAGTAACTGACAGTCAAAGTAATGAGGTTCTAGAAGAGATTGAAGAGAGTAGGGCCTTTTTCCAGGTGAAGTATTTTTTTGCCAAAGTAATTTTGCAGAGACAACTTTCTTCATTATGCTGCATATTTTTCCTTTATTACAATTCACGTTCTCTTATTTGTATCTGTTTAGTAATGTGTTAGTCCCGTGCAATCATTCTAATTTCCCAGGTATATGAAGGTGCAGTCTACATGAATCAAGGTCAGACATATCTAGTGAAAGAGTTAAACTTGTCCAGTAAGATTGCTGTTTGCCAAAAAGCAGACCTGAAGTATTATACAAAGACTCGCGACTATACTGACATTGATGTAGTAGGAGGCTATCTCGTATGTCTATTTCAACCTTTCTTTTTGTTTTAGGTACTCGGTTTTTTTTATAATGTCATTCTCACATATCGACACTCAGTTTTCTCTTAATTATCGCTCAGAATATATACATGCTTACTGAAAGCAATTTCTGTTAGGAATCTATTATTACAAGTTTTATAATTATTCTCAAAGCCAAAGGCTTAGCTCAGAAAATGTAAACGACTGATAATAAGACAAGTAAAAAAATACAGGGACCAATACCTTTTCACATCATTCTCATCCTTCATCATATCGAATGCGGCTTTAGCATCATACATAACATCTAACTTCATGCTTCTCGACTTTGTGATATAGACTCTGGGTGTATATATCGTAGTATAGTGTCGGTCTATTCGACCCATGTAACAAAATGCTCCTCTTCTTACTTTATGTAACCCCAGACCCCAGTAACATATAGCTGTGTAAGATCTAAGGTTGCCATTCTGTTATTTTCTGTTATGCAACTCCCGACAAAAAACTGATATTTTAGCTGCTGCAACCTATATTTTAAAATATCTTTGTTACTTTACGTATATTTATATGACTGAGTCGAGACCATTCATAGAAATATACACAAAAAATATACACCATTTACAATACACAAATTTTCAGAAAAATAATGCGGCTGTTTGGGAGCTAGTTAGAGAGGGAAGAAAGACCAAGCACGATGTAATAGATATTACCTTGGAAATTTGGTTGGTATCACGACCCTGGTGCTCTTGCAGAAAATGTTGGATAGGACCAATTTGCTTGCATGTTCTCTTGTTGAAGAACTTTTGGTTTTTAGACTTGTAGGGTAGACTTAGTTTTTATTTCTAGGCAATATAATTATGCGTTTCTGAATATGAATGAACATGCAAGTGTGGTCCTTGTCCATTTTTACTCCAGAATTACTTCATATTATCAATTTATCACTTGGATAACTTAACAATCTTAATTATGATATTATCTATGTATTACCTTGTATATACCTGTGCATAATGCTGACTGCATTTTCTGTGTTAGGCTTATCCACCCAGGGCTCCAAAGACTCAAGTGGGTACAAGCCGTACAACTGCCATTACAACTTCCTGCACAGTAACCACTACTTGGTTTGGATTTCGCCGTTTTTCTAAGGGAAACAACAAAGTATTGGATACAGTTGATCTCGTACTTCCTAAATATTCTTATGATTCGCAGGTATTCTTATGAAACAATAAAGTATTGTATACAAGCTTCACTATCTTCAAAGTTATCACTCGGTTTTTTTTTTTTTTTTTTAAATCAGTGCTCACAAACTTTTTAACAGGCTGTTTGGATCCGAGTTCCTCCATCTGTGAAATTAGCGGTGGAAGACCGTAACTTGTCATTTCGCTCTGGCTTACATGCTGCATCTCATGCTGTTCTCAATGTAGTTCCTCTGTAAGTTATCAGCATCCCGAGGCTTTGAATTGTCGGTAGGACTATTCTAGTTCTAGTAGTATATGAATTCTCATATGAGATGATAATACATGTGTGATGGTCTCATACAGTCTGATATAAGATCCACTCCCGGTCGTATATAAGATTGGGAGGGGAGAGGCTTTTCAACTTAGCTGATCGCGGTTGCGATCAGGTTGTCTAGGTTGCCAATCACCAATTGACTGTTTCAGTGTACATCCACAGTGTAGAATTAGTGTCACTGGCATGGTTGTCAGAATCCCGATTCGATTCTACGATTCTACGACTTTACGATCTAAAAATGTTTGACCGATCCTAGATCTTACGATTTTATCATGATTATAGAATCTTACGATCCTATAAATTTGGAAATTTCTGAAGGTAGGATCATAATACGATTCTACAATCTTACGATCATACGATTCTATTTCATAGTAAAAAAAACTAATATGCATTTTTATATAAGGACATCGTAAAACTCAAATTTCGTGTAAGTTTTAGAAACATGTTCTTACATTGATATTAAAATCATTAATTATCAATATTTTATGAAAAAATATTAATAAATTACTATTTTGACCTTCAATTATATGTTTTTACGAAATAAAAAACTATATTTAGGAGTTTGTAAAATCTTACGATTCTACGATCCGATTCTACCGACTTGATCCTACCCACCCCATCGATCCAAAGTAGAATCTCAATCCTAACAACATTGGTCACTGGGTCGTTATATAATAATGAAAGTTCCGGTAATACCTTATATGGAGTATTGCACTGATTGCTCAGTCAAGAGTCTAGTTCTGTCAAAATTTGAATTGGGCAATCACTCTGAGACTAGGACTTAGAACTAGTTAGGAGTCTGCTTTCATGTACGGGATAAATAACATGCGATTTCTGTGCTATGTGAGTAAATTTAAGGCCGATTTAATATTCCTTTGCAGGTTATTACAATCTGCACTCGCTCACATTATTAGCTATTTTTTATGACTGATGCCTTTGGAAATGTGTAGATACATAATATGTGACTCGTCAGATGTGGCTCCAGAATGCGCAAATCCTTATGAGACGCGCCATGTACCAGAAAGAATCTTACTTTATGATCAACGTCCTGGAGGAACCGGCATCTCAATGCGGGTAATTAACTTGAAACCTACTTCTGTTTAGATTATTTACCTCTAAAAGAATCAAGATTCGTCAGTTTAGCGCGCTTCTGTAGTGGAAGGTTGTAAATAAGAAAGTTATGCCAGCCAAATTAGTGCTGTACAGCTGCGTCTCTTGTCTTGAAGAAGGTACCATTGCAGCTAAAAATTTGGGCATTACTAATTTAGCTTGCGGAAATGATCCTTTCGGTTATTAATTATATTGGCGGGTCTTGGAAAATTCCCCGGAAATTTTAGTTTATTTGCAGACAGGATTAGATCCCGTCATTTTTCTATGAACTGAGTTGAGTTATTCTCTTTACTTTTTCATTTTTCTATGAACTAGGTGGAAGGTTGGTGATTGTTTGACTTTTTCATATTATTACACCTCCTGTCCTTGAATTTTGTGAAACCGAATTTTAATGTTTCTCTTGGGTTTTCCTGAAGAAACATGTTTTTTTTTCCTCTCCCTCAAGTCTCAAGGGACTGGACTGAACTCACAGGACTCCATTCCCCATGCTATACTTGTTGACAGAAAATCACTAATTCACTAGTACGATATTTCAATTCTCGCTAATGTTGATCAATTTAATGTGGGGCAGATTCAACCATTTTTCAAGGATCTATTGACTGCTGCTTTAGATATGCTCACATCATGCCACTGTTCAGTAGAAACTGGTTGCCTCAACTGTGTCCATGTATGTGAAGTTTCCAAGTTAAATCTTTTTATTTAAAAAATGTACTTTCACAATGGTCGATTGCATCTTTTTTTAATTTTCCGGTAAAGATTGATATTAGTGCTTTATTCCTGCAGAATATACGTTGTCAGGAATATAATGAGCTCTTGCACAAGGATGCTGCAATCATGATAATTAAGGTTAAGACTGAGTATAATTGAGACCTGTAATTGGGAACTATAGATCCAGGTTAAGTCCCATCAATAACTTTAATGTTCTTCTATCTCCTAATTTCAGGGAGTAATAGAGGCCGAAGATTTGCTCTTCCGACAAGATTCCTGCCCTGGGGAAACTGCAACTTCTGAGTAAGGATTCCCGTTCAGTGTCCGGTGGCTTTGAATCCGGTCTTCAAATCTGTACAAGCATCTGCATCCCTGAGTCTCTGTACTGCTGCTGTCATGGTTT
>JAOWBH010005891.1:1032-16452 GCA_028566215.1 Silene coronaria
CTAAATAATATTCGCTTCGAATGTATGATTGTGAGTTGTGATGTACTTCTGCAGCCGATTTTGCCGTTAGTTGTACTATTGAGTTAGGAGTAAGGTTGCACCACCGTCCACTACCACAGGCCATATGATACCTTGTTCAAGGTGTTGGGTTGTTTTTTCATTTTGTACTGTGATATTAAAAGTTCAGGACTGGATTGTGGACAGTGATTGGAATTATGTTTTGACTTGTTAAATGTTGATCGGTGTTAATCACAGCATGATGTAATACGCCTGTATATTTATTCATTCCTTGTAGCAAGTTGTAAGTAGGTATGGTCTAGTTATGGAACTGCCTACGTCCGAACATTGATACACTGGATATGACGTGAGTATTGACCCGTCAACATTGAAAAAAAAAAAAAAAAAAACTTAAGGGAAGTATTTGTGACTGTGTCAAGCCTTTGGATTAGAGCGTTTATCCAGTAAATCATTCCTAAGGCCCTAAACATACGATATTGCTCGGAATACTAACCTTGGCGCTATCTTTACCTCTTCGTGTGCTTCAGAATTCTACATTTTTGAAAGATTTAAGTAACAAAGGACGTTATCGTAAGTGTCTAAGTGAATTTCTTGGGCTTGTTAGATGCAAATATGTTGAACTGGAAGGGATTTTTAAGTGTTGAAACTCAAAAGAGGCCGTTACTGCATGCATGCAAATAAAATGGAATGGCTTGTTGCCCAGCACATAATTCTCTTTACAAGTTCAAGTGATGAGACATTTATTTCATTTGTTTTCAGATATGGCAGTAAACCGACACGAGGAAGAGTCAACATGATGCCCATAGGAACACCAAGAGTACCTTACCGAACCCCTGGTGAGGGAACTTGGCAATGGGTTGATCTATGGAATGCTCTTGTAAGTTATAATTTTTTACCACAAACTCAAGCTTTTGAAGTTATCTCTACGCTCTCTCTTCCCTCAAACAACAACCAAAAGAAAATCTTTTAATTATCATGGCATTTACATAAAATCGACTAGAAGTTTCTGGTTTAACTATTTTTTTTGTGTAGTTTAAATGAGATTTTGTATTTTGTTGTTTCCTTGAAATTTTTGCTGTTGACCTTGGAATAATCCTTCTCCTGCTTTCCAGTACCGTGAACGTGTCATCTTCGTTGGGCAACACTTAGATGAAGAATACAGCAACCAAATATTGGCAACAATGTTGTATCTGGACAGTATTGATGATTCCAAGAGACTATATATGTACATCAATTGCCCTGGCGGGGATGTTAGTTTTCTATGACTCAAGTTACTGGAATTTGTTTGTCTGGATAATTATATGGTGGCTGTAAGGTTCCGTTCTTCCTGTTTATATGGTATTCCTTTTCTATTTGCAGCTTACTCCAAGCATGGCTATCTATGACACGATGCAGAGCTTAAAAAGTCCTGTCGGTACCCATTGTGTTGGTTATGCCTTTAATCTTGCTGGATTTCTCTTAGCAGCTGGAGACAAAGTAATATCACGTCTTCCATGCTTCCATCTTTATCAGTATTCCAATCTTCTACTGTTGTGTTTGAAAATACACAATGAATCTGATTATCTGCATCATGCAATATCTCGCAAAGCATGAAAAACATCATGTAAAGAAATACCTTGTGTCATGTTTTCTTTTGTGATTGTGCTTTCCGTCTGATTAGGAAACAAAAAAGCTTTTGACTAGTCCTTGCACTTATGTCTTTTTTTTTCGTGGAGTGTGGTCTTATATACCGTTGTTCTCTAAGATGTCCCCTATTATCAGTTCCACGGAAGTCTTTTTTTTTTCCTTGATTAGATCTGGAACTCGTGTGGGCTGTTTTTTTAAAATGTTGGAACCCCTAACCTGATATACTTTCCTTAATAATTCCATTTAGTATAGAGCATATCGGTATCTGTCTTTCTTTTGTCCTTGCTAGCTTCTGCATATAATTTCAGACGTTCCATGTCAAAGAATTACGCAAATAATTATATTTGGTTCTCCAGGGCCATCGCTTTACAATGCCTCTTTCACGAATTGCAATGCAATCTCCTGCTGGAGCTGCACGTGGTCAGGTATTTCATTTATTCCTTTTGTATGCCTTTTATACTGGGAGAATATCCGAGGCACCCTTGACATATCAATGTCTTACTTATGGTGCCCCTAACATATGAGGGTTGAACGCATTATTTTCATTTCTGAAAATTTTCGTGGAAAATTCACGTTGTTCAGTTTAAGTTACTAATGATAGATTGTCATGTTTTATCATCTTCAAATAAATTTACACTTTTCGAAGACCTAGGCTCTCTCTTCTCACTAGTCACTATGTCTCTCACTTTTCAGCATCCTTCCCTTCCCCGAACATCTCCCTCATTAATGGCAGTCTAACAGCCTCAGCCCCCGGTAAAAGTTACCGTATTTGGGAACTTCATCTATTATCAACTGAAAAGTTGCCATATGTATCAAACTGGTTTATTCCCAATATGATGTGCAAGTGAGCTTAGCAGAACTCAGTATCCAATGGTTGTCAACATAGTACAACTCCGCTTGTGAGTTTCATGACAATATGACATTCATTGCTGATCTCGGGCCTTAATAAAGGAGGAGAGTTAGAGTAGGTATGTGGCGGCCTGTGTAAAAATAGTCACACTTTATGGACATGAATCATAAATTTGAAAACCATTAGGGCTCGCAACTAGTCATTGATGGTTGCAAACAATGATACATATCCCAGATGTTTGTCAACAAAAAACCATCTGCAATGACCTTGATCATGGTGTGAGAGATGGCGAAAAGATAGAGGAAAAGCTTTGGTGAGGGTGGGGCAGGGACGTGAGCGCAAAAATTTAACCAAAAGTAACTTTGGTAGGTTAATTTTAAAAATGTGTTAACCTTCCTTAGTACATGTGTACCACGGATTACCCTCATAGGCTCACACATGAGGGATGTCACTAGAAAAACCCAATGCCTCAAGGATACCTTAACTAACTTCCTTTTTATGTTTGAGTTCCTCGGGAGCTCAAGGACAATTCATTTTTCGTTAGGGTGGTTATACTATCATTTTTTTAGTTTCCACATTCTATGCTTGTTTGTTTTGTAGGCTGATGATATTCGTAATGAAGCTAATGAGCTTCTTCGAATAAAAGATTATCTCTACCAGGAGCTGGCTAAAAATACAGGCCAGACAGTGGAAAAGGCATGGTCTTGTGTTTCTTTTTGAATTAATATGTTTCAGATATCAAGAATTTTTGTTGAATGCCATTTCCTGGTTTTTAACTTTTTTCCCTATATTCTCTGAAAGTCTGATTTGCATATTGTTTCGGGTAGTGCAGATCAATGAAGACTTAGGTCGGCTCAAACGATTCAATGCGCAGGAGGCTCTTGAATATGGGCTAGTTGACCGTGTAGTGAGGCCACCTCGGATCAAGGCCGATGCTCCTCGGAAGGATTCAACAGCAGGCCTTGGTTAATGGTTAGTGTATGTGTGAATTTATTGAGCATTGTAGTTGAATTCTTGAACATTCTGACTTGTGCCCTTTTATGTTCAAATTTGTAAGGATGTAATTTAGTTGGTAAAAACGTGTGCCATTATACCGTAGTATAATACAAGTCCAACCTTCATTTTTAATGCAGAGCTATCCACTTCATCTATGTTGTTCAATCAATCGTTTAGGAATTCTATGGAGACTGCTGGACTTTACATTATGATGATTGATGACCACTTCATTTAGTCTCGTGGGAAACCATCTGATGTACATTTAGTTTTGAGACCAGCCCATTTTACAAATCGGACCCACGTGAGACTCTCTAATCTGAAATTCGGGCACTTAAAATTGGTTCACTTGGAGAGTAATTTTATTTTTGTACAACTGTATTTTGTGTTCCTTACACGATTATACAACATAGGATGATAGGAGTTAGAGACATAGTACATACCATGTTCTTGCATTCTTAGTTTAAAAAAGCACGCCTTGAGTGCGCCTTGGATGAGGCACTAGCCAAAACGCCTCGGTCCATTTTAGGTGCGCCTTTTAGACACAACTCGCCTAACAAGTCTAACTACTATGCACTTTCCATATCTTTTAGACAAGGCTCGGCATTTCTTTTCCCAATTTTTCCTAACTTCACTCCTTGACATGTTACGCAATTTGAAAACTCCTGAAACGGCTATTGTTGCCAAAATTTTATTTGGAAATTACAAATTTGTTATAAAAAATAGGGCGCCTCGTGTCAAAAAGGCGCTCGCCTTCGCCTTGCGCTTTGGGCCTCGTCGCCTCAACCCCTTAGCGCCTCAGTGCGCCTTGCGCATTTTTAAACTAAGGTCAAGGCGCATTATTATTCATCAAGTCCATAACTCCATATAAAAGATGCAATCTCGGATACAAATTTTGGAACAAACCTCTCAAAATTCTGTGAGGACATTTTTCAAATAGCTCCCCAATATGCATATTCTGATAAAACTAAAAAGGAGCATCTGAACTTACATGACAGTCGGCGGTATTTTCAGGTAGCATTATCACCAATTATATACAGGACCCTCTTCTTTAGCTTCTCAATTGTCTGTACGAACTACATTATAGTGTTAAAATAACATAATATCAAGAGTGTATCACAACTAACAGTAATCTAGAGCATTGATGCATACCAAGCTAGAATTCTGCTCCCAATTCTTGACTAAGCCAAAGGCATGTTTAAGATGGGAACAGGAAGGATGGTCATAATTAAGGTAATATGTCGAATTTTCAGTAGCTTCCGCGACCCACATATGATTCGGGTGATCTTTAGCTCTCTTCACAAGATTGCAGAAGCAAACCTATTACAATAATATAAAGAAAACTTAAGAGTTAGATCTCAGACTGTGCTTCTGAAGTAAATTTACTGGAAAGCACCTCACATTTAATCCCATCAAATGCCAATGTGAACGAAACAGGAACATATGCACAGCATCTCAAAGGAATAGATATTGTATAGCAGTCCAAATATGGGTTCAGATGAGGACCAAAATTTCCTGTGCATTTTAAGGGACCATTTAGAGATGGCCCAACTGCCAAACTACCAAGAAAGGAGAAAAAGAAAAAGAAAAAGAAAAAAAAGACGGAGGGTTTTCGACAAATTGATTAAAAAAATGAACTTGTGAGTTGTGACAAATTGGGAAAAAGAAAGTATAGGGATTTGACATATTCGTAACAAAAAGTAAGGGGAGGGATAAATTGACATTAAAAGTTGCCCTTTAATTTTAAATTCTTCCAACTACAGTTGTCAAAACTACCATTGTGTCCAACGCAAAAAAAATGTCGCAAGACTCAAATTAGCTACTTAAATATGATTTAAGACAGAAAGTAAATTGACCTGACCCAGACCTGACCGGAACATTATTGAAACTGATATATACACTGTTCTAATAATTCAACCCAAAAATGACAAGATCCAATGTAACAGCGACAAATTGGATAATAACAAGCATACAACCTTCGCTCTTTCCTTCAATCCAGATAAAGAAGTAATTACATAATGTTAGCATAACCCCACCCACGAAACTAGCAAGAAAATAACTTCAATAGCAAAATTTCACTTCAATGCAAGCGAGACACTATCATGTGGCAATATTTTTAAGCCATCCAAGTTTCCTTACCTTTTGAAAAGGAAGAGGCAGAATATTGTGGAAAAGGACATGGATGTGGACTGTGGATGAGGGGAAAGAAACACTATAAAGGGACTTCTATTCTCAAAATGAGTTTTGTATGATGTTGATCAACAGTTCCAACACTAAATTCTACAACTAATCAGACATTGTCCTCTCACCTCTTATTGTCACTACAAGTCCATTCATGATGAATGTGCAAGGAAATCATTCACATTCCGAAAAAAGTTCTCAAAACAATAATACTTACGATAGATCCAACAAGATTACAGTTGATTGGAGATGTTGAATCGTCATCGGTGCACGGAGAGCAAAAGCTAATGGCCAGCAATGGTATTGTTGAATCGTCAGTTCTTAACTCACTCAAGGATCCATCAGTAACAAACACCCACTGTTTCTTTTGCGGACCATCAACATGTTCCAGGCCCACGTGCACAACAAAGACAGCTGTATCAAATTCACTGTAGAAAGCATATAACGAAAGTAAGTACAATTAGGACGAAAGTAAGTACAATTAGGAAGTCCGTAACTTCTCACAGCAGAAGCATTACAGCTCAAAAGGCCTGTGTTATCACCTTGACAATGGAACTTCTCCCATTCTTGATAATGAAATGGCCTTGCGAGGATTGAAGAAGGGCCTAAATAAAGATGCAGAAAGCTTAGTGTTTCTGTTACTTAAAAGACTAAACAGCTGCAGGGTGGATACTTACATAAAAGATTCGGTCTCTTTCGTTTTTAAAGGCTGCCATTTAGTACTAGATCCTCTAGCTTGTAGATAAAGTGTGTTTGAATCAGAATGCAACGGTATGAGGCCTGAAATAGCATAAGTCTGTCCCTCTTCAAGCTCAAGTTTCTGACAAAGTGCACAGGAAATTATTTGAAAATGCATGAACAAAAAATACTTTCTGAGGAATGCAAGATAGTGTAACAGCAAACCTAATAAGAAATGTATCTTTTAATACCTGCCTTTCAGAGGGGTTCCAGATTGTTATTAATCCTTCCCTGAAATTTGCAATTTTAGCATGGTCTTTACATTGTAGTCCAACAACCCTTGCACGCATAAATGGGGAGACTTCTCTGCCACTTAGCCCTGCATCTTCAATGGCTCTTTCGATCAACCTTTGCAAGTTGCACTGCCTGTTTTCCTGTAATGATATCTGGAAATTAGCTGCATAAAAACATCTAGATTATCATCACAGAAAAATATCCAGAAAGCACCTCAGCTTTTGCACGGTAAACAGAAAACGATGTTAGCTGCTCAGAACTCATTTCTGCCATCATAAGTTCTGGCTCAGCAGCATGCTCGAGCATCTTCAAGATCTTTGCCCCTTCTTCGTTGTCATAGTCATCGACCACAAGACTATTATTGGAACCTCTCTGAAAGTCTAATGTAAGACCTTCTATGATGTTAGAACGCCTACACATCAAAATATGAAAATTAAGACGACAATCTTCTCAAGGCCTAACTTGAGGATATACTCTGTATATACCATTACCAGCATATGCAAGGCATCCTCACCCCCAATCAAAACATTACGCTCTTAGTTATTCTTTATAGAAAATTATTGTAAAAAAAAAAAAAAAAAAAACATGCTAGACTGCAAATACTTTCATGTTCACGTAAAAAGAATGGAATTCAATCCAGTGGCAAACCCAGAAAAAAAAAATCATTTAACTGTCCCATTTAGGATTGGTCAGCCATTGTCATATAAAATTACAAAATTCAACTTTTTCATCACCAAAATTGAGCAAAATGCACAAGAACGATTATTGTTTTATGGTGGCCAGGGAGTCCTGGACCTCATGTCCCTGAGCATGGACTCGCCATGAGGATTCACATATTTTACACGCAACAAATGCTGAGGCCACTGTTGTATGTTATGGGATGTGCAACCTGTCATGTCAAAAACAGGACTTTATTTGGAGTCCTTATTGGCACTATATAACTGTTACATATTTTCAAACTCGTGAAGAAATCACATTCATGTGTAGCTCAATATTACTCTCTAAAGAACTTACGTTTTGCACACTTTAACCTGTTTTAACTTGCCGATCTTTCTTTATGAACGAAAATAATTAATCACAGAAGCGTGGTGCTAAACAGCAAAATAGCAAGATTGTGTACGTCCATTATGTAACCACACTATGTCTACTTTAGCTTAAACAAGAGATAGAAAATTGAATCACAAACATGAAACAATGCAAAGGTAAACTAATGCAAATTTGTCTTGAGGAAATGATCTGCCGCTTTAAAAATAGTTAATAAAGATGTAGTTCGTAGATTTTAATGTCCACGGGGATGATCTTAGATACGCGAGAATACATGGCTCTAACTTCTAAGAATCAGCATCATTATTGCAATCCGAGCGAAATGTGATAATATCAGGGATTCAGGGGTAAAGGATTAAAGGTACTTGCGCCATTCTTAGAGCTCCTACAAATTAGTTTATTATTTCTTTATTAGGAGTCACAAAAGCAGTTTTGAAGACATTATTATAGCACTGGGAAGTATATTAAACTGGGCTAAAAGCATTAGCAGTATGAAGTGTTAATAGAGTAAAATGATGTCACTTTCTCGCTAAATCCCTCTCATGTGTTTCGCAGACTCTCGCAATGAAGTATATATGGCTTATCATGATTCAAAACAGACACACCTCTGGCTATAAAGCTGTGAGATTGCAGTTTCCATTTTCTCTGACCTCACAATATATCCTCCATTCTTCAACCTGTAGAGTATTGCAAATGCACAATTATGGAACAGAACAATGCACAGCAGACTGTTCTTTAAATAAAGAGTAAAACACAATACTGAAAGTAACAGCAACCGGACGCTACCTTTCTCTGTAAAGGACAGGATATATCCTTGTAACTCCAACTAGGGTCCTAGGTACTGGGCCTCCATTGCCCTTGATGCATCTAAATGCCAGCGGTGCATAGGCACCTCTACCTACAATTCCATCAAAAGTCATTAACATGCTACTCAGAAACGTCTTGAAGAGGCGGTGTTGAAATCTTTAATGGGACTCACACAATCCTAAACGTGCATCCCAGCTAGCTCTGTAAGTTCCATTTATATGAAGCACCAAACTAACGGTTGCAGATGCCTGAGATTGAAATAAAAGATTGACAAACACTTTGAAAACAAATATTATAAGATGCATGGAAACACATGAAGGAAATTTAAGCCTTCGTCAAAACTGGAAGGAAGAACAAACCTCAAGAGGAGAAACAGGTCCTTCCCAGGCATTTAATCCAGCTCCACATATCTGCCAAAGTAAGGATAATGTACAAAATCCTAGTTTAGACGCATTAAGCTGCTTGCTATACAAGAAACATGTAAAAAACCAAAACTCCAGCCTACCCGCAGTTTTTGCCCAACAAATAGCTTTCCAACGGCTAGGTGCTTGGACAGCAGTGGATCCAACAGGGCATCTAGAGAATACCACCCATCTGTAAGTTCCAATCTTGCCATGCTTGTCTCTCCAGTCAACTTTGTACTTGAAGTTCCCTCACTAGCTGATCGGATAGCTGAGATACATAGCACTAGCATGGAAGAAGGTGACGCATCTCCTTCTAAAATTCTCTTAATTGCAGAACGTTGACCATGATTAACTTCCCGTTCATATCTGCAAATATCATAAAATTAGAAAGGTAAACCACCTTGAAATAACAAACTTCGTTTTTAAAGATTTATTATTAATCAGGAGAAAAACATAATTGTTCCTTACCTGTACTTTAATTCTACAAGCACGTTAGAACTAGTGAGAAATTTCTTCACAAACTTGGCTGAATAGAATCTTTCATAACATGCTAGCTTCCACACAATCCACTTGTAGTGATTTGCTACCCACCTAACAGGAAAACTCATATAACATTAGTTCTCATGATTATCCAAGGTGTAACTCAGTCATAGAGTAGCCAAAACTCTATCCTATCAACTATTTAATTTGAATTAGCAATTACTTCATAGCTAGGCTCTAGAAGCATAAGTTATACTAAGTTCATGAAGTATGAGCAGATCCTCAACCAAAATGTAATGTATTAAGGATTTTACTGTTTTGAATACGGGACCATGAAAAAATAAACAGCATTATAATGCTGCAGTCTGACTCTTATCCATCAACTCGCAAACCAATCATTAGGCAATATAACAACCCTTCGACACAGTACACCAGTCTTTGTTTTTGTTAGATGCTATTTCATTTACATGTGCAAGCATTGGAAAAGGGCGAGTATCCTGATCTATGTTTCTCTATCAGTCTATTATCCCAAATGACATTAATGTTTCAATCTGAGGTATTGGATTCACTCAAACTCCAGCAAATTGCGAATTGATTTGAACATCTTTCATATACGTATTCACGTATTTTGATACGTGGTTAAATCCATGATATAATGGTGTAGTAGGTGTGGGACATGAGAATTGTATATGCGTATTAAGCATTCACATCAAGGAGTCCCCATGAATTAGGCAACCTTGGTTTCAATACAGGCACTATTAGGTTTGTGTTATAAGACTCCTCCCTTAGTCCATTTTCCCAAACAACATCAGTGTTTCTAAGACTAGCAATAATAATTGTTGTACCATATAGAACCTTTATTAACAAAAACCTATTTCAGTATATATCGCAAGTAGTTAAGTGGTAAAACAGATATAGTTTACTTTCTTGAAAGTTTCATCAGCTGGTGTAAATAGACAGACAAGCCTATTTCAAGGAGAGAACGTACACCGCACCAGTCTTAACGGTTGAGTAGTAAATACTCCAGGTAGGTTAGATGCAAACAACAACATTTCTGCAAATTCAAGTTGTCTGAGCAGGTGAAGGGGAATATACAGGAAGAAGATATGTAATATTACTTTTTTGTGATCTGTTGAGCTGAAGCTCCGGATTGGACCAGCATATCATAGAAAGTGCCAGCATCAATTGTATGGGATCCATCGAAAAAGGTGTATTTCTCTGAATATTCTGAATTCATCTGTCGTAGCTCCTTCGAAATATTTTCTAGCTAGATTCACGTGAATTTAGTAAATAGAATCAGCATCATTGTATTGAAGCACTCAAAAGAGTAAAACCTATCAGGATGCTTGACTTACTTTTTGAGGGTATGCTGGAGGTTCTTTAAAAAACTCGGTGATATAAGTTCTTGAAGACTGAGGTGGGTAATGCATAGAAACCTTCCTTCGAGGAAAAGTAGTTTCAGACGGTCTGCTTGAGTATCCTAAATGCATTAACAGCTTGTTAAGTGGGAATGGATATAATGTTTATGCCAAACCCAGTTTGGAATTTTTTGGTGAGCTTACCATTTGGGATAACGTGGAGGTTATTGTTTAGAGGAGTAACAAACTTTGAGCTTCGTGGCATCTTGAAAGGAGTAAGGGAAGTTCTTCTTCCAAGTCTCCTAAGCTCAGATGGTGTTCCTTTGACACTTGTAGAACTAGCGTCAATGATGTTTGTGATATCAGCAAGTGGTCTTCCTGATTGCTTTAGAGACCTATGAAGACCTGAGCTCACACCATTTGCCATGGTATGCTGATTTGTATCTTCAGCGCCGAAATATTTTTCCGTAAAAGGTTCTTTCGGACATGGTGTTTTACCACTAGAAATGCAGAGGCTTGCCTCAGCATTAAATTTTGATATTAAATTGGTCCCTGAAACCAATGCCTCTGATTTAGCTTCCATTTGCTTCCTGTCAGAAGACTGCTTCATTGGCGATACAAAGATCTTAGGATTTTGTTCGCTTTTTTCAAGTTGATGACGCGCTAAATAACCTATATTGTTTTCTTTGTTAAAGAGGCCCCCATCCGAATTACCGCTCTTGCAAAATGAAAACATGGAAGCACCTGCATCTTCTTCATCTAATAAACTACCAATCTCTGGATCACCAAGGAGGTTTTTTGCACGCTGCAATGCATCACCAGACACAGAAATAGACCTACCGCCAGCAGTATGGAACTTAAATCCAGAAGATTTAACAGAAGGGTTGCACATTCCAGGTTGTATAAGATTACTACTATTTTGATCAACAATCTCATTCTTCGAGTGAAGAGGAGCCTTTTTGAATAGTGTACCATTCTCAATTCCGCCATGATTGATAACCACATGTGCCTTCCCTAAACTAGGTGGCATTTCATACCTCAATCCATCACTACCACGTAGTATCTTTTTTGGAGGCTCATCACCTTGAAAGGTGCACTCACCATCATTTTCATTCATACCCAACAACGCCTTGGCTCTAGATAGCCCCGCAGAAGAAATTTTAACCGTTTTACCAGAGCCTGTCTGAAACATGGAATTAGGAGATACGAAGCCTTGACTTCCAACTTTTTTCGCAGATCCCATTTGGAAAACAGAATTAGGAGAAGAGAAATCATGTCCTGAAAGGCCAATCAAATTCGAACAATTGAAACATCCACACATTATATTCCCTAAATTTGCATTATCCTCAGCAGACACAATTAACACGCGCAAAAGTATCGTACAGACTGTCTCATAAACCAGGTAGTCCAATTACGACAACAATAACAGCATCAGCAAAGCCTTCTTATAAACTAAAAAGACATCCAATTCAATCAAAATTATCGATTAAATTACCATAACAAGTCTAACTGGAGCATGATTTCATGCTAAAAAATCATTGAATAGCTTATATCGAATTATATACAAATTAAACCAAATCAAAACCCTAACCTGCATTAACATTCTCCTTAAAATCATCGCCAAGAATTGAAGCAGCTTTGGCAATAGAAGCTTTATCAAGCACAACAGAATTCCCCAAACCAGTACTAAACATGGGAAGACGACCACCACCATCACCATTACCAAATTGATTATTGTCATCGCTCCTACGACTTTCATCATTATCCTCAAAAATCTTCGAACATCCTGTAAATTCATACATCATTATATATCATATAAAATCAACAATCGCACAATCAATGAATGAATCTAGAGAGAGAGACCTAAAAGGAGGACATCGTGAAATGAAGGCAATGGAGCAGAAGGAGAAGAAGGAAGGTGTATATGTTGTGACGAATGTGTCGTCTCCGGCGATATTTTCCACCGGAAATTGTTATCGTCGTTGGAGAATAACTGCCACGTCGACATTACGCGGCGGTGCTCCAGTGGGTTTTGTAATTAGGGTTTTTGACCGGATGGAGGAGTGGTGTTCTGGGAAGTGGAGTAGAAATGGATAGTGTGTATTGTTTACGTTTTTTGGCGGTGCTGTGTGGCAGCGATAGAAACTTTTCAGAAGGCGGGAACTTTCAACTTGTGCAGCTTGTGCTTGCCTAGGTTGCACGAAAACGGACACGGACACGGACACGACACGGACACGCGGTACGGCTAAAAAAAAAATTAGGACACGGGACACGGCAAAAAAAATCAATATACATGTTAAAATAAAGGGAATTTGAAGAGCATTATAACCAACAAATACACTTTGGTCATTCAAAGGCCACCAAGTTGTAAAATGACAACTAATATTAATGTCTTATACATCAAAATCAAACATGTCTTACAAACTAAAAGGTTCCAAAATTACAAACCCAAATTTAAATGAACATTAAGTCTTGCATAATAAATAAAAAACATCAAAGGTTCCAAATTACAAACCCAAAATCAAGTCTTATTACAACACCATCAAGCCTCTGACCCACTATCATCAAACTCAACGATTTCATCGTCACCAAAGAGCATCATTTCCTTGTCGGGCTCATCAAGAGAAAGGTTAGCCACATCAAGACAACCAGCATCATCAAGATTATCATGCTCATTGGTGTGTCCATAAGACACAGGCCGTGTCCAACCAAGTTGGACCGTGTCCGACACGTTTCAATTTAAAAAAAACCAAGGACACGGTTCTAGGCGTGTCGGACACGTTTTCAGGCGTGTCCTAGGTGTGTCCGTGTCCGACACGATGTCCGACATGGGAACGCTCAATGCTAGGTGTGTCCGTGCAACCTAGGTCTTGGGTCGTGTTTAGGTCGGAATACGGGTCAGACAAATTTTAAGGCGTCTTTCATTTTATCATTTTTAGCCGAAAAGACATACTTTTTGAAATTAAATTATTTTTAATATTAATAATATTATTATGTTCATTATTTTAATAATTATTTTATTATTTAATGATATAAAAGGTATATAAAATTGAATTTTAAATTATTTTTTAATTAAAATAATAAAATAATATTTTTTATACTTATTATTTAAAATATAATATAAAAATATTAATATTTTAATAATATTTATAATTTATCTTTCATCCAACGGGTCGAACGAGTTGGGTCGGGTTTCGACCTTAAAATAACGGGTCAAATGGGTCGCGGGTCTTTGACCGTAGAAAATCGAGTCAGGTCGGGTCGGGTTTTGACAGGTTTAGTGGTCACATTTAGCTGTAGAATGGTTACAAAATCCAGTCTTATTATTTCAAACCTAAATAACCCGTTAGAAGAGAGACTAACTGGGTGGTTTAAGTGTGGTGAGCATATGGCGTATTAGGGGTTGGGATTCTATACCGTACAAAATGGGTCATCGGGTCGGGTTTGGGCCGGGTCATTTCAGATTTGTCACATTTTCGGGCTAGTTCGGATCGGGTCGGGTCATTTCGGGTTATGGGTTTGTTTCGGGTTTGTTGGTCGGGTCTCTTTCGGGTCAAACGGGTCGGGTTATTTCGGGTCAGGTCATTTTCGAGTCAATGATTAAGAGAGTAAAAACCATTTCAAGTCTCTATAGGTCAATTAGAGTTCTGTTTTGTCGGGTAATTTTCGGGTTGGGTGGCTTCGGATCGGGTCATTTCGGATCACGGGTCAAGAAAGTTCGGGTCATTTTCCGGTCGGGTCGGGTCAATTCTGGTTTTGGGTCACATTTGGATGCAGTCGTTCGGGTCAATTTCGGGTCTCGTGTCGGTTGATTTTGTCACGTCTAGATTCTATATGATATTTATTGTTTTTGAGGGTTTATTAAATAAAATGGAGAGTTCATTTCCTTTCAACAGTCCAAATTGCATAAATTTATGCATAGAAATAAGGAAAAATTTACAGAAATAATCCATACTATTGGCGGTCTTCTAAAAATAATCTCAACTTCATTTTATTTCACAATAAACAATACTATTAATACTTTCTTCTCGTAATAGACTCGGCCAACTGACTACCAGTTAATCAGGTCATTTTTTGTTATATCTTTTAATAACAACTCATTACCATTACCTCCTTTACCATCAACTTTGACACCAATACACCATTAACAGTTTAACACCCATCAATCATAAACCAAACAATTATCAACATCACCACCATCAATTATCAACACCACCACACCAATGTCAATCCACTAGCCTTATCGCCAGCCTCAACTCTTATTACCACCACCAGCTTTAATCATTAACACCATACCATCAGAATTCTCATCCCCCTTACTTCTCTTTCGTTGTTTTCTAAAATCGGAAAAAAAAGAGCAAATCTTGACCATGAGATCTATATTGAAGGGAATAATTGGGCGAAGGGGCATTATAGTGGAGGCTGAGAATTGTAATTGACTTCAAGGTATCAACAAAGGACAAAATCCAGTAACCCATAAGTGTGATAATCTAGATTAATAATGAGGAAGGTGATTGGTTTGGGTGAAATTTGCAGGTATTACTGTCCACCTACAAACACATGGATTACTACGGAGTACTAATTAATTATTATTTGGGCAGTGATGATTATTGGAGTATGTGTCCTCAACAATAGTGCGATCACATATTTAAATCTCATAATAAGAATACATAAGGGATAATCCTAT
>JAOWBH010006000.1:0-16452 GCA_028566215.1 Silene coronaria
TCTTGCTTGTGACGGGTCGGATCTTGTGACGGGTAGTTTGTGAGAGGAAATGGGTAGAGAGGACAAGGGAGGGACAAGAGGGACCCCCATGTGCACAAATTCTCACCCTAAATGGGTATTTTGTGAGGGAGAACGGTATCCGTCCCGTCACAAGTAAGAATTTGTGTATGAACAAATATCTTAACTGGAACTGTGTTTTCTGTATGTCCCATCTATCTTCTATCAAATCCTTGGCTCATTTGTTTCATGATTGTCCTTGTGCTACACAAATTTTGTTTGCTTCTTACCTGGGCATTCGAAGCCACACAGGGAATAACTCTCCATTCAAAGATGGATTATTAATTGGATCAATTTACTGAAGAGTTCTCCTGATTCTGTTTCTTCCATATCATTCTTTATCTCAACTCTATGGCAGATTTGGTGTGCGAGGAATAATCTCATTTTCAGGGACACACCATTGGATTTCAATGGGTTTTTCCGCTCAATCAATCTGGACGCGAATAATAATATCTTTGTTGAAAATCAAAGGCTTGACAGCAAGAAAACGGTAAATTGGGAATTTTTGAGACTAATGGGGCTTTGAGGATTCGAAATCATTATCCACATATATATTAATTGGGCTTAAACTTTGCTCCAATGGTATCCGGGTATGGATTTTACAAGACTGCTTTGGTGTTAACTTTTACTTTGGCCGAGCCGCCTTTTGGGCTAAATCTGCTCTTCAGGCTGAGGCCATGGCTCTCAGATTTGCAATTTTGGAGGCTACTGCCCAGAGCTTCTTGCACATTGATGCCACTTCTGACTGTTTGAATCTAGTTTTGCAAATTAATGAGGTTGCGGAGATCTCTCCCGAAGCTGGACCCATTATACATTCTATTTCTGTACTAGCTTCATCATGTCATTGTTTCTCTCTTAGTCACGGTCCACGAAACATTAATCGGACTGCTCATGCTATAGCTAAGTCTATAACATAGTGTAGCAGTCTTTTTCATTCTGACAAACTAAAAAAAAACATCCTAGATAACAACTTACTCGTTTAATAACCTGACTTTAAAACCCTAACCGTAAAAAAACATTTTTTAATAAAAAAAATACACTAGTTAAATCAATAATAAGAAGAGATTAATAAGATGTTGATAAGACGGAATAATTACCTGTGATATGCGCGAATTACGATCCATTTTCGTCGAATTATTAATGAATTCTTTAGGTTTTGAGAGGGAGACATTTTTTTTTAATACGGGAGAAAACTCTTCTCAATTATATTTTAAGAAGAAGGGTATTTATGAAATATCACGGACAAAATGCGCGTATTTAAGTAATTGATGCACGGGATTAGCAACCCCATATTTTATACGAGTATTTAGGGAAAAAATGGCGTATAAAAAAAGCCCACAAGTCAGATTTTGTGAGTCAGATTAGGCCCTTATGATTCACTCATCATCAACATCAATTCTGAAATCTGCATAAATCCAAGTTCTGGAAAAAGAAAAGAAAAGAGAGAAGCACTACCGTGATGGAGTCAAGAAGAACAAATATGGTGAGATTCGTGATTACGGGCCCTGATGTTATTCCACCTCAGAAGGTACGCCGTCCCATGTTTGCTTGTTACTCTTTTTATCGTTCCGATTATTTGTTTATCTTTATTTTCTATATAGAAAATATGGTGGTTAATCTGAATACTCTTACTGTGTTATTGATATTGGTTAGGGTGTACGATACCTTGTGTAATCGACAATTTATCATAAGTTTTAACTGTTCTTCTTTTTATTGTGCAGCTTAGCTCTGTGGGTGGTTTGGAGGCCTTGAGGTACGGATTAATATTTTATTTGTTGTCTGTTACTTGTTCCTTTTCTTTATCGCATCAATTATCTGTCGTAAAGGATTGCAGTGTCGGAATTAGGGGTGCTACTGCTAGCCTTTCTTATTATTTTTCAATTATTGTACTGATTAACCTTATTAGTTCGTCCCCCCAACTAAGTATCCTGATTCTGCAAAATTTCAATTCAGTTATGGTTATGTGAATATGATATGACTAGTCCATTGCTACTGCTACTCGTATTGGTAGAGTCGTACGCCATTGCCACTGTCATTGCGCCTTGTTTGGGTTCACTTAACTTTGTTCCTTCTCTCGTTTTATCCCTCATCTTTTCCACTCATGTTTACAGAAGGGAAGCTGATGAAGAATACAAGCATTCTGGCAATGCAGTAAAACCTCGTTTTTGTGAAGGGAAGGCAAAGTTTACAGGGTTTGCTATTGCCGTGATCAAGGGTCCTATTCCTCCTCCTCCTACCAGCAACAAAGTGGCTGTTGAAGTAGGTAACAACGAGAAAGCTGAGATTGAGATTGAGGGGGAAGTTACTCATGGATGAGACGAGCGAGCATAGTACCGGGATCTGCTAGGAGCTGTCCTGTTTCCGATGATTTCTAATCGAGCTTTCATCTAGTACTAATCTATCACTTTTATTTAACTTGTACTCTAGTATTTAGAAACCAAGTCAGTGTCATGGCAATACCGTGGTGGATGTTTCTTTAACACAAATTCTCATTTAAGACGAACAAAGTCTGTCATGCACCCCATCAATCCGGTCCTCAATAGTTTGAATAGATGAATTGACCGTGGACAAAGAAATAACGATAACATTGACAAATACTCGTAAATGGCTACCACACACACTTTCAACTCCTTCAACTCAAGTAAATAAAATGCTTATAGGAAACAGAAGACAACAAAGCTATCGTCGTTTAAAAAACTCTGTGATTACATAACTATATATTGTACTCCCTCCGATTCAGACAAATGGTAACATTGACTTTTTCACACTTGTCGAAACACGTTTTGCAACGTGAATATCTTTAGTTACACATTATTAAAAATTATCTTTAGTTACACATTATTAAAAATTACTCCTCCGTCTCAGTAGGTTCTTTACATTTACTTTTTGACACTATTCACAACTTAATAGAATCTTTAATATTATCGACAATCTATAAGAGAAAATATAGTCATGTGAGATCTTGTTTGATTCGTCTTCAGGAATACATTAAGAATATCAAATTTTTATAATTTTTATCAACCCAAAATAAAATATATTGATCATGCAAAATACGCATCGACAAATGTGAAAAAGTAAAGGTAAAAAATCTGTCGAGACGAAGGGAGTATAAAAATTTGATATTCTTATAACATTCAAGACGATAAATCAAACAAGATTTTACATGACTATATTTTGTCTTATAGATTAAGAATAATATCGAAGATTCCCTACGACCATGAATAGTGCCAACAAGTCAATGTTACCAAGAGACATCACCGGCATCATTATTTCATATGCAGAGCAGACGGGGACATCCCCTTTATCTATAAAGGACTCGTAACTTTTGATTACTTGCTCGAACTTCGAGTGTCCCTTCTCTCAAAACACACAGGCAGATGTTCCTCTGGATTTGACTCCTAATTTACTTGTCGATAGCGCGCCTTCTTTCGCCAATGCCCCTAATAAATCGAAGGATGGTCTTATGGTAGACATTGTGGAAGCCGATAGAGCACTTTCTTTCATGAATAAACTTGCTATATTTGAGGATGGTTTTATAGTAGGCGCTGTGGAAGGCGTGGTTTGCTTCATATGAGGTACTGACCTCGGCTTGTGGAATCCAACTACTCGAGAATTCAAGGCCCTTACAGCTTGGCTAAAGCGTCGCTATATACCTGGTTATCAAGGAGTAGTTGGTTTTGGGTTTGATTACACAACTAATGATTTCAAGACTCTGCGAAGAAATCACGATGGAACACTTAATCACGAACTCTACTCGTTAGCCACAAACTCTTGGAAGAGGCTAAGAGAACCAATGCCTTTGGTTCGTAATCGACGTTACACAATGGATGGGTAATTTAAACAGTGTCTGTTGTTGGCATGCATACTCCGCTGATTTGCCCCTCACACCGTTAATCCTGTCCTTTAACTTCCGCACTGAAGTTTTTGAGGTTAGTAATCCTCCACACAATGCATTTGTTTACGATATTGGATGTCATCCGTGCTGTTGGACGATGACAGTATACAGGGACCAGCTTGCATTAGTTGTTCATCGTACTGACTTGAGAAAGAAAGAATGTCACTTTGACGTCTGGGTTGCAACTGAAGTTGATGGTAATTCAGGAACTCTAGTGTCATGGCAACATTTGTTCACATCCGGACCATTTCGCAAGTCTGATGGCATAGACTGCATCACATTTAGAATGGATGGAAGTTTGATGGTTTCACTCGACTATCCATGTATTTTTCATGACGAGGAGACGGACAGAAATGGTCCGTTAGAGCATGGCGGCATATATAATCCGACAACTGGCGTATTAAAAAAGATGAGATCCGTAAGCTCAATGTATTTTGAGTACGCGGAGAGTCAAGGGTTCGGCCACAAGACGTGTTCGAAAACTAATCACACAAGATGTACCATGCGTTCATGCACCCAGAATGGTGACTTTCTTGCTTAGGAAGTCAGGAGCACTCCGTATGCGATTTTGAGTTTGATATGTTCAAACCACGCTGAATGAATGGCGTACGTCTTGTATAAGTGCGTATCAGTGGTGTTTTTTTGCTGATCAAAACTGAAAAGCTTCTTAATGCATACTACCGAAATCAAAGAGAAACTATACCCAAACTCGATTAATCATTGGATGATTTGAAGAATTAAGCTTCGAAAAAAACTGTGCACATAATGTTCAATAAAAATGCAACCCCCTAGAAATCAGTTCCTAGTGGTCAGACAGCAAGCGGTTTCAGGCCGAAGGAAGGCTGCAAACTGGCTGCATAATCCCGCGCCCAAAGGTCATAATGCACGATTTCTTCAAGGCTCGGTGATACTACCAACTCGTTTCGATGTTTATCACAGGTTAATTCCACGATTTTGAAGATATCAAGGTAGCTTATCCTGTAATCACAAGTCACAACCATTAGGTATTACTTGGTCTCCGAAAAAAATATAGCCTAAGCCCATCAGGTATAGTTTTTGAGGTTTCGGAAGACATTTCATAACAAAGTGGTAATAGATGACTAGGTAGCTTTAGTTAAGAATTAAGAAAGTGTCAATGGAATAAACATACTTCTCGTCAATGAACATCTCTACAGCTTTCTCATTAGCTGCACTAAGAACACCAGTCATAGTACCTCCAGCACGTCCAGCAGCATACGCTAGGTTCATGGATGGGTACTTCTCATTGTCCGGAGCTTTGAATGTCAATGAGCCAAGCCTACATCATGCTTTCAATATTTAACTTTTGAAAAACCAAAACTGAAAGAAAAAACTAATATGGGGAGTCGAACTACGGCCTCAAACCAACAAATGCAGCCGGATAAACAATGTGCTACACCAACACATCAGGGGAAACTTCTTGTCACTTTATTGCATCAAAGTCATATTATTATTATTTTGCTTGACTGATTTTTTGGCCCCCAAAATTATAGGCACTGGTTCTGAGAACTGTTTGTCCTTTCTAATACAACAGTTTGAAGCCAACAAAAACGGAACTTGATGAAAACATTCATCTGCGAATATCTTTCAGGTAGCCATTTGAAGTTTTTTGAATTGATACGGGCATAGAATCTATAAGCCCGGGCATTTATGCACACAGGTATAAAAAACTTCAGGTGTAACTAAGAATTCCTAAATGTCATTCAAGAATCAAGATATGATCAGCGTTTACGCAGACAATTAAAGCGTAGCTAAAGAACCGGATACTCACTTGCAGAGATCAAGGCGTGGCCAAGTGATTTCAGAACAGTAAATCCTTTCAGGCCACGACATCGTATACAGGATAGGTAATCGCATATCAGGCCACCCCAATTGTGCAAGTACGGATGAATCCTATCATAGCAGGGGCAATAAAAACAACAATTACTACCAATCATTATTTCACCTTTTCACAACGCAAAACTAGCCAACATGTATGTCTCCTATTCGACTTTTTTTCACTCCACAGTTTAAAAGCCCCTTTATAGAAAGCCTATGCTCACTCATACAAGTATATCTGTTGTTGGAATACCATTTACAAAACTGTACCTACTATCTTAAACCAAACCTAAACCAGCATACACTGCACAGTATTTTAGGAAAAGCATTGTTCTCACTAAAGTTTTAGACTGCATGCTCTTAAAAACCATAGCCGCCAGCGACATAAAATCATAAGAGAGAAAAATACCTGTGTTTCAATCATAGAATGGATGATTGACTGCGGATGAATTACGATCTCAATGTCATCATATTCGGCACCAAATAAGTAATGGGCTTCTATTACTTCTAGACCCTGTCAACAGAGCAACAAACAGGAAATTACCAACAAAAATTTCTAGATTGTTTTTTTTCTTTTTAATTAAATTTTCCTCAAGTCAATCAGAAAATGCAATGTACAAAACAATTACAACCTTATTGAACAGGGTAGCTGAATCCACGGTAATCTTCTTTCCCATGTTCCAGTTGGGATGCTTCAACGCATCCGCTACTTTAACTTCTTTTAGTCTCTCAACAGGCAAATCCCTTTTAAAAACATAAAAGATAAGGGAACAGAAGAGTAAGCAGTTTCCTACAAGTTGCGCTGTCTGCATGAAAATTCCAAATTCAAATTCTCTCTTTTACACGGTCATCAAAACATTACCTTAGTGCCTCAAAGGCTTCCGCGGATGGCAAGGTAAGGAGTCGGATGGTATGTCACGTTATCTTTGAATAAGTATTAACAAAAAAAGGTTGTTTTTGAATGACCCATAACGAAATTATGTCGAGGTTCTAATTGATTGACTCTTACTTCACAGGAAAAGGAGCTACAACCAATTTTGCAAGTCATTTTGTTTTATCCATCACAATCTACAACCACGAATATAAAACTTTTTGCCCCATCAGTAATGGACAACTTTCAAACCCATTCCACCCCCCGTAACAAGAGTCGAGATTATTACATAAAACTATAAAGGAGATGAGAATATGACACAAAATTACAACTCAAAGTTGGTTCCAAACCTGAATGCTCCACCAGAGGCAGTCAAAATAATGCGCCTCAGAGCTCCCTCTGGCAGTCCTTGAATACACTGTGGGAAAAAGCCTCTTGTTAATTAATTGCTCCAACATTGAAACTGAGAGGACTTCCACAAGCCATACAAGGTTACAATAAACAGACACCGCACGTCCGCAGACTCCGCACTGATAGATCTAAAATTTTATTTTATTTTTTTGTAATACGGAGTAGTATTTAAAATTTTTAACATAGCCCTAAAACAAATCTTTTGGGTCCATCACTGATACACTTATAGCACATCCAAAGGCTCATAACCACATATAGCTAACCTGAAAAATTGCAGAATGCTCAGAATCTGCTGGAAGAATTTTGACATTATGTTTGCGTGCGAGGGGGAGGACAAAAGGGCCACCAGCAATAAGGGTTTCCTTATTGGCTAGTGCAATGTCTTTGCCTGCTTCAATGGCAGCTACAGTAGGCTAAAGAATATAATATTCTAGATTAGTAAGACATAATTCATACCTAGAAAAGAACATCGAAAGTATCGGCAATAACTGTTCTTTTTACCTTTAGCCCAGCACAGCCGACTATCCCTGTAACAACACTAACAGCATCTCGATGTCGTGCAACCTGAAATCACTACTATTAAGTCTTGTATGAGAGGGTGTAGAGCACAAAAAATTCTTAATGTATTCTTCATCTAGTTATAGGAATTAACGGACTGGTCTCACATAAAATTATAGAAGACCATTCTGTAAAAAAATTGTGTGCACCACCATTACCTCGACCACACCTTCTTCTCCAGGAATAATTTCCGGCTTGTAGTCAGCGTCAGCTAGAGCCTCTCTGAGTTCACCAACTAAGGACTCATTTCTGACAGCAACTAATTCAGGTCTAAATCTCTTGACCTGAGCATCAAGAAGAGCAATGAACGGAAGTAATTGAGATATAAGCAAGAGGATTATGAGCTAATAAGGGGAAATAATAGCATGTAATGATATCACGATAATCTATATGTTAATAGGCAGATACCTGATCTGCTAGAAGAGTAACATTTGAACCAGCAGCAAGAGCAACAACTCTGAATTTATCTGGATTCTCAGCGACAATATCTAATGTCTGCAAAGAACCATATCTGAATTAAGAAAAAACAACCAAAACCAAAGCAAAAGAACATATTGTGCAACCTGAAAAGGGACAACATAGACATATTACGTAGTTATGCACATATGTCCCATACTCCCATGTTAATGATATGCTAAAGATACTATCAAAAGAATCACAACAACATTATCCTAACAGCTTATGGAATCCCGCAAATAGCAGGGTGAGCAAGATGGTTCCCAAATAGCCCATAATGAAAATTATGTAAAAATGCATCTAACAATTGCTACTCCATAATACGGAGTAAAAACAAGTGAAATCAGTTTAGAGTAATTTTGCTTATTTTATCATAATCCAATACCTATCAGCTATGTCCACTACAAGTATTACGGCTCACCTGGGTACCAATAGAACCAGTAGAACCAACTATGGATATAGGCTTTGGACCAGACCAGGACTTTGTTCCAGTCTCAACTACTGCTCGTCCAGGCCAAGCTGGAGGTGGTGCCTGAGCTGAACAGCAGATCCTTCCGTTAAATGTCTGTTTACTGTCCTTCCTTTTCCATGAAAAACCACCTATGGTACACATAAGTAAGATGATACTTCAGCAAGTCAAGTTTAGCTGGGACAAGCTCATAAAAGAAAAGGCACTTAAAAACTCCCGAGGTTCAAAGAAAGGAAATCTGAGATTCCAAAGAGTGATTAAAAAATGTGACAAGACCATCTCAGCCAAAACCTCTTAAGTTGATGGTTGAGTCTCAATCTACGGTTCCTATACCTTAATATGCCCCCTCACTTGAATGCCATTTGGGCTTTAAGTGTGGAACCCTGTAAATCAGGCTACTAATCTACAAACCCACAGAAAATTCAAGTGTTTATAAACTACTGCCTGATTGTACATGCTAGCTCCATCAGCGGTCTCACACTCTGAGCTCACCAAATGCTTCACAGAACACCCAATTCCGCTAAATTTGTACCTTCCTTTTCCCACGTCATTCTTGTAAAGTGATCATGCCAACGCCTAGATACTCTCCATGTACTTCGTTTTTAAGGAGAAATTTGCTGAAATTAGACCTACAGAATCTAGTCCGTTGTGATCTAAAAGGAATCCTGTAATAAACTCAATATTCCGGAATCCCAAATCTCGCAATAATTACACAAATGTTCTCCAATAACATAAAAATCATAACCCAAATAGCTACAGTATCCCCATCTAATCAACACGACTTTGTAACATTCTAATTCTATTAGCATAAAATCTTCATTCAATGATACTTATTCTTCGAAACCAATGGCTATAATTAAAGTAATAATAAACTTCTTAATCTCATCACACAAAACAGCTTGTTAATCAAGCATCTATTCAAAGTTCAAAATTAACACCCCATTAAACAGAGAGTATATACTTATTAGTTACTATAGTGAACAATAAATTAACTAAATAAATATTAACTCATATCATTCTCACCCAGTGGCGGAACCAGTATTTGTAGTTAGAGACCGCGAAATATTTCAAGGGGTCAACTAGTAATGAAATCAGGTAAATTAGACATAGAAAATCGAAAAAATGTAATTAAACAATGTTAAAACTTTATAAATGTTATGGGGGAGCGACCGTCCCTGCTAGCCCCCTTGGTTCCGCCAATGCTCTTACATTAGCACAACAGCAAAAATGCTCATGCCCACATCATCAAAATAACATAAAAATGCAAAAATCGCTCAAAAACAGTAGAATCATCATCATCAACAACAACAACAACAACAAAAAAGAGGAGAATATAAAGGTGATACCTTTGAGCTGAGGAAGGTAAGAAGAGTTAGAAGAATCAAGAAAGGAGAAAGCTTTAACTTCAGCTGTTGAAAGGAAGTTCACAGCCATGGATATTTACTTCTAATTACTCAAAAATAAAATAAATAAATAATGAGCAAAATTCAGGGTGTTTGAGAATTTGGGTGTTTAAAATGTATGACAAAACAATAATTTAGGAAATGAATCAATAATCATACAAAGAAGGGAAGAAATTGTTAATGGGTCGGTTCAGGTGGAGAGTTTTAAATGAGTTGGATAAGAATGGTATCACTCAGATTATGATCTTGCTGGTCGTGTGGCCTTTGGAAAATTGGCTGCTCCCTCTTGCGACGGATCATAAATTATGATTGCGATTACTTTTTATCGTAAAAATTGTTACATTTTTTAATCACAAATGAAAATTATTGTTAGAAATCTAATGAGAAATTTCTGAAATGGTTAGTGTACCATATTATCGTATACATTAGACTGGTGAATATATTGGATGAGAGAGGATTTCTTATAGATAATTTAGACAATTTATAAATATATATAAAAAGAGAGTTTTAATTGGTTAGTCTCAAATTGGTACATTAAAGAGGAAAGATGCTGTTTTTTTTAGATGATGAAAATTGGATGCTAAACAATGTTTTTTCTTTTGTCCTAAATGTAATCAATGGACTCTAAATTTAAACAGTATTTTTATTACATGAGGTTCATAATTCATATGCTTGTTATCTCAAATTCATAAATAAATCAGTTTATGATTGTCTCTATTATTGAAGTGGAATAATGTGTTGAATCCGCAGACTTATTTATTCTTAATGAAATATACTTTAGTTAGCTTTGGTGCTCCGATAATTAGTCTGTTTTAATCTTTAGATTTTCGTTTAAAACCGGGCCTATCAGTCTTAAATGAGAGTTAGTCAAGTATGCTTGCTTATATGGGGTGATAATCTTAGAATTAGTGTATGCTTGCTTACTGGAGATCTATTACCTTGGTTGTGTAAGTGTCGATCAAATAAATTTTCGTGCTAACATTTGGCAAATGTGATTAAGCTAGTAAACAAAGTCACATCTATTAATCATGTTGGTTGATGTGACTTGTGAGTAGTAACTAGTAAGGGCTTTCATCTCTTAAACATGTGGTCAAAAATTCGATAACCAAACGTGGAAGAGGCCTACCATTATGTTGCTGCCAAGAAGATTGCCCCAGCTGCCATACTCTTGGGCAAAAAAAACAATATTCATGGGTTCACAACATTGGGCGGGTCTGATGTACACAAGTGCATCACTTTAGTGAGCTATTTTGATTTACTTTTTCATAATCCATAACTTAAGAGTAATGAGTCTTTACAGCAGCAGCGACTCAGCAAGATTAGATAGTCCGAAGTCTCCAAACAAGGATGTCTGTTGCAACAGCCACTGCTCTTCTCTGGCCAACAGAATGAGTAAAAAAACTCTCTTGGCTCAATCCACAACTTGGACTGCCATTAAAATCCTCTTGATTAGATGATGCTGATTCATTGACTTATACCAGAACAAAATTACAGGTACGTCACATTTTAGGTGGTACGTTTCTGAGTTGAAATGTACAGCAGACGGAGCCCTACGAAAAACCAAAAAAAAAAAGTGTCTGCTATCATCGTCTCAACTAATGATCACGTAATTCAAGTACTCTGCTTCCTCGAGGAAATACTCCAACAGCTCATCCTTGGTCACCCAAACAAAATCATCACACCCGGCAATGTCCGACTTGTTAGATGCAATAACTTGTGATTTAAAGAAGTATCTCTGCAATGTTTGCATCAGGACACAAAACAGAGAGTACAGAAATCAATTCAGCATTAATAATAAACACAATATGCAATGTTCACAAATTTATGCATGTCAGATAGAACGACACCTTCATTGGATTTGAATCTGTCTTTTCTGATATGACCATATGGCCCATGGGGGCATTTCCAACGAAATATGTGTGTGAAAGATCGCCTGGTACAGACTCTAGTGCAGATTCTGCACATTACAAACAAGCAAAATATCATAAGAAAAAGATTCATGCAAGAGTCAAGTTGGAAAATCTTAATCCTAGATCACCTTTCTCAGCGTCTTCTCGTCCTGATATGGCTTTTCTGGAAAATGCCAAACAGGATTCTCATTTGCCTGCTGCAATGACCGGAAAAAATGGTATAAAGGTTTATGATCCAAATGAACTTAAAAAGCCTTCAAGTATTACAAACTACAGTGAGGGCCATACAGCATATACACACAAAATGCCTGCAATACAACAGCGGAAAGGAATCAAATGTGTCAAAAGAGCCATAGAAGTTAATGATCAACTATATTGATTAATACAAACAGTTGATAGACTTCTTAACAGCAAGAAGTTCCTCCTGCAGCTCTATAAAGGCCCAGAAGAAAACGCCTTCACTCGCCTAATCCATCAATTTGAAAATTTTTAAGACCACAAAATAAAAGTCTGATCACTTCCTCCCTTGATAGTTTTAAGCAAGGCTACATGATCTGTGAAACCATCTTCTCATAAACCTCCCGTACCGTATTAAGTTGGATTTCTCTTTATTTCAACTTCAAGTACCTTTCCAGTGTGCAGTGTGCACAAACAGACCTGAAGCTTATTATATGATACGTAAATCACAATATCAATTCCACAGTTTTAAGCAAAGCATCCTGTACCTCCTAGCATTTGAGTTGTCTGCTTCAGTGATTCGAGGAGCTGGTTGGTAATCGCCTTTTCCCCTAGACACAAAACCAACAATTAATTCTACTATAACTTCACTCTTTGAAAATAAAGGGAAAAGAAAACATGACCGTAAACAAAGAGCACCGCAATGCCAATTTTCACATCTGGAAAGAATAAGTAACTAAAAACATTACCGGTTTTTTTATAGAATTCATCAGGATACTCTCGTCGAAACTGCTGTTTCCAACGAAATCTACACATGATCACAACATAAGAGCTTGACACATTAGTTATATACCAAACCCAAAAAACATAGTGAAGAATGTAGAATGCTGAACATCCAACAGATACTTTTGTCCATTGTAAAAGTGATTACAACAAGAACACAAAAAAAATTCAGAAGGTAGGAGCTATGGACCTATGTTTGTTTACCTAATTCGAAATGAATATGTGACATCCGATTCACAATATGCCCTTGATAGAGTGTGACATATAGATCTTAAGCAAGCACCATGATAGAATACTACTAAGTAGCGACCCGGATTGCAATTTGTTTGGGGCTGAGCCATGGTTTACTTAGATGGAGACAAGGAACACATCCTAAAGAGATCATATAGGCCAATAAGTCGCTACAAGTTTGAAAACAGCTAAATCATAACTGGATGAAACTTTATCTTGAGCAAGGACAAAGCTAGGCATTTTTTAAAGGCAAGGTAATTCAAAATTTGGCAGCTCAAGCAACATGATAGTTTACATGTCAACAAAGGGAGTTTATGCCTGGTAACTCTCAGATCTTATTAGTTTAAAACATTAAAGTCATTAAGATATAGAAAAAGTTGTCATTTTTTGAGAAGGAAATCTAAAAATCTTACAAAAGGTCAATCTTGGATCTTTTGACTGCATAAGATACAGGAGATGAGGACCATTAAGCATCTACAGCGGGAGATTGGGAGCTTGTCCCAGCTGACATGGATTGCAAGCCAGATACTAGTTTTTGGCGTGAGACATAGAGTTGATGGACATCTTACGCGAATAGGAAAAGGAAAACTGGCATGGCTTTGTTTGAGTCACAACTCTACGACAATATCTATGTCTGTAGTCTACACAGGTGAAAATTGCATACAGAGGAGAAGAGACATGATAATCTAAGACAACCACTTTTGCGGCCATGTCTGCTAAAACCTCGACTCAATACCTATGCCAAAGACCCTCATTGAGGATACAAATTCACACATAAAATTCGGATTTCACGTAAGTCTGCTTTCTTCACCCACTGATAGTATAACTCATTTTCTACATGGATGAATAGCAACAAAGGCTACACATCAAACGACATAATGTAATACTGCGTATTCTGTAAGGCTGTGACTCGACCGAGTTGGGTTGACTCGGCCGAGTATAGAGGCACTCGGTCGAGTTGGCCTGACTCGACCGAGTAAGAGCTGGTGTGAAATGTTAATTTGCATTCTGGAGTCGTGCAACTCGAACGAGTGCTTTGGCACTAGTGGTCTAATGACTTGGCCGAGTGCGGGTTAGAATCCGGAAAATTTACAGTTTCGATTAGGGTCATTTGGGGAGACGTATATATATTTGAAACTTCCGCCTTTCTACTCATTTCATTCATTTCAAACGTCAATCTCCCCTAATCACCTTAATCACTCTATATCTACTTCTTCTTGTCGATTTGCGGATTCCCCCATCGCGTTCTGCCCTTGCTTGGTAAGTTTTGATTTCCGTTGTTCTAGATTAAACCCAAAACTGTTTTTGGGGGATTTGGGAATTGAATTGATTGTATGGTATTGCCTGATGATCTAGGTGCCGAATTCGTAGAGGAGCCCTTCTGATTGCTTCTTGTTGATTGTTATTGCGGATTGTTGAGGTAGGGTTCTCCCTACTCAGTCTATAGTGCCATTGTAATTGTTATTGTTGTGTTTTGATTGCCATGATTGTGTTTACTGCTGTGCTGTGACGGAGGTTGGTGATGGTGTTGTGGTGTTGGTTTGTGAGCCGTTGGGAGACGGTCTCACCCACGAGTTTCGCCCCTCGTGACTCCCATCACGGAAGAGGATGTGCACATTAAGGATTCCAGGTCGCTCGTGCGAGCGGGGATTTGGTGGGAGTGGCTGCGGTACCCCACTGGCAGGGATTGCCTGTTGTGACAGGAATCCAGTTGATTGGCGGTGTGGTGTTGGAGTGTGAGTTGGTGATTGGCATGCACCTTGATAGCTTTTGCTTTTGGCATTATGTTGTGGCTTAGTACTGACACTTGATTGCTGTGATCCATTCGTGGTGTCGAATGGTGAGCAGTTCTTGACAGGTGACTTCGTTAGAGCCTTGCATGGGTACTTTGGGGGCAATGTCGCGTGTCAAGATAGTAGCTTCCGCAGAGTTAAACATTCATTTTGTATTTAACGTTTCGGATCATTCATTCAGTTTTGTTCGATTTAATCATTTCATTTGTAATCGCTAAACTAGCCTTTTAATAAATTGTTTCTTTATTGTTGAATTAATATTTACTACCTCGGGAAACCGGGGCTGTGGCACCTTATTTACTAGGGAAGATCCTTAGGAAGACTCTCTAGTAGGTGGGGTGTTACAATGTTCTCCATGAATCATCACCGCAGATAAATTATCGTTTTGATACTTATCCTAATTAATAAATTGATGTAGATTGTGTACGTAATAATGCATGTCTGCCATGATTCTGCAATACTTGGTGTTCATTACAAATCTCATCTTTTATGATTATCCATGGCTATGAGTGCATGATGGTTACACTTTGTGTTTTTATAATGTAAATCATTTTGGTAAACTAATATGATCAATGCAGTGTACACAAATATGATCAATGCAGTTGTATTTATATGCAAGTTTGTGGTCAATTGAGTTCTTACTTGTTTCATGCGGTTATACATAATCGAAAATCATGCTCTTTATTGTCAATTTTGACTTATGATCATAATGTATGAATGTATGTTTTCATATGATTTACTATATGTTATTTCAAATAATATTTATGGATGACAAATTTCACAAAAGTAATGATTATGAAATGGGCAAGTTAATTTCTACGGTTAATGGAGGCTTGCTTTTGATTAAAGGCACATACATATCGCAGTATCAACTCCTTTTGGCATAGTATGTGATTTGAGTATACTGCTCATTTATATACTTAACGACAGATTGATATGCAACTGTTTGATTGACACTCTTTTGGGTGTTATGTATGATGTTACGAAATTGTGGGTGATTAGTAACAAAAGTGGGTGGGCAAATATGTAGTACGCCCCAATGTCATGAATATTGAGGGATATAGATTCTTGATATGGTACGCATGAGCAATAAATTGTTGTGTGTTTATAAAATTTTTTTTTTTGTATGTTACAAGTATGAGAAACTTGTTTTATGAATCATTATTGGATTAATGTAACCATAGGGTTGTTTTCTTTAAGAAATGGGTAAGTAGGGGTGTTCATTCGCGGTTTGGCTAACCACCGCTAATTTAATTCAGTTCGGACGCGGTTCGGTTCGGCCAAACTCCGATCCTAAACCGCACCGTTTCTAACGGTTATAAGCGGTTCGGTTAACCGCTTTGAACGATTATTAACGGTTCGGTTAACGGTTAACCGATAATCGTTCTATGTATAATTTTTTTTTCATTTTCCGTTTACTTTTTCAAGTGGTTTAATTAAATTTTAAACATATATTGTACCTAACCATAAAATTAAGTAGATATACTATATTAATAATCAATTTATGAGTTTTTAAATTTAAATGCACTAAGAAAATGAAACAAGAGAACAAATATTCTTATAATATTTTAACTTTTTGCTTAATTTTTAGTTAAACGGTTC
>JAOWBH010006111.1:0-16450 GCA_028566215.1 Silene coronaria
CGTTTATGACAATAAATCATTAATAACAGTTTCGTTATAATCCGGTAAATTGGAAATGAGAAATATACGGATATTCCCCACAAGTTGCACGTCAAATCAACGTATACATATTAGACAATGAAAAAAAGGCTCGGATGTGTACACTCCAAGTCCAAACCTAGACTCAGACATGGAACACACACATCTAGACCTAGTCCTGGACGCGTTCTCACATGAATCACCCGAAGGTAGATCTGGATCGTACTGGTCTCGGTCTAGATCAAGCCCGTTGCAATCCCTACTTTTTACATCTATATATTACGATAAATATTGCCTCTATCACAACCAATAGTTCTACATACATATCCTTCTTGAAACGTTTAATAGATACACTTTCGGTTCAAAACTTGATTAAATCCTCAAAATGCCCTTATAAAATATTCTTATCATATAATTTGTTAACATTGGCATATACTTTTTACCAAATTACCCTCCTCATTTTCCCTCCCATGTGTTGCATAGACAAATCATTAAAAAGCCATGAAAAAAACCATGTACAATACAACACCACCACCTTTCACCGCCCAACAATCCAACTTAACTATAGCCCACCACCAACTAGCCAACACCACATATCCTCTCCACCGGCCCGCCCCCACCACTCGCCGTCCATCGACCCTAATGATCATGGCTCACAAAATCGTCCTCATCATTTTTTCACCCCACTAACATTACCCTTAAGCATTGCATACTATCCACACTATTCCCACCCCCTACTGTGCCTTGCCAGTGTCCCTCCACCCAGTAAAAAACTAATCTAAAAGCCTCAAAATGGAAAAGTGAAAAACAATCAAATTTATTTGATTAACAATTTCAAAGTAACGAATCAAATGCCTCTTCTAAAACCAAATTAACATATATATTTAAAAAAATTTGATAAAATTGAGAGGATGTATTGTATGTGAGATAAGTAACTTTATTCGACAAATGAAAAATACAAATAGAAAAAAGTATTGCCTTGAGTGAAAAACATACTGTAAAATTTTTTATTGCTTACATTTTTAAACCTGTAAGAATTGACATGAATTTTTAAAAAAAATCTATTCAAGAATTCTTAGTTTCATCACAAATTCTACTATATAAGACGTTCGTACACTCGTACATGTCACGGAAAATAGTACCAAAAAAAGAGTGGTCGGTTTTCGCCTAAAACACAGAAAAGACGTCTCACACGTCACAAGAGAATTGTCGTAATTTCATACCCTGTAGTTAGAGCTGTTCATGGGCCATCCCGTCCATTTACCCGGCCCATCCCGCCCGCTAAATAAGCGAGTACGGACAAGACATTATAAGAAAAATACAAAGGCCCAGCCCACAAACCCGTCCCAAACCCCACGAACCTGCTTGTCCGTGGACCAAAAATGAAACGCGAGCCCGGCCCATGTCCGGCCCAAGCCCGTATTAGAACAGCTTTACCTGCCGTTAAGTCTGTTAAACACTTTAACCACCTCAAAATCGCCTAGCCAAAACTGATAAAACTCCCCGGTATCTTCCCCAAAAAACCTCATCCATCCCCAAATGTCCCTTCTCTTATCTTCCCAACAACTTTCTTTCCCCTTCAAAACCCCATTCCACCACCGCAATCGCCATCCTCACTTCTTCAACACCAACACTCTCCTTTCCACTTTATACCCTAACAAAACCCCAACTAATCATCCCCACATTTACGCTGCCGCTGCCGGTCACACTGAAACCCTCCCCAATTCCGCAATCCAGCGCATTACCGACAAGCTCCGCTCGCTCGGCTTTGTCGAAGAAAACCCTAGTTCCCAATTGACGGCAAATGAGATTCATTCTAAAGTTGGGGAGGTTTTCGTCCCCAATTCCCGCCAAATACCTGTTTACCGGGTTGGCCATACCCTTGATTCAAGCTGGTCCACTCCCAACAACCCGGTTCCGGAGCCGGGATCTGGGAGGGCCGTTGTGAAGTTGAATGAGTTGAAAAGGGTGGTCAAGTTTGAGAGGAGGGTGGAGAGAGATAGGGTGAAGAAGACAGTGGAGGAGGTTCCCAGCTTGGCAGAGCTTACGTTGGAGGATTCCGAGCTTCGGAGGTTGAGGACACTGGGAATTAAGATCAAGCAGAAGATGAAGATTGGGAAAGCTGGGATTACTGAAGGGATTGTTAATGCGATTCATGAAAGGTGGAGGAGTTCTGAGGTTGTTAAGATTATTTGTGACGATATTTCTAAGCTTAATATGAGGAGAACACATGATTTACTCGAGGTATTTCCCGGCTAATCCCATTCTCTGTCCGAGAGTGTATGCATTTTAGTATCCACTCATTTTATGATGAGAATATTTATGTCATTGTGTATATTCATCTTGTCAAATGTCTGTAATCGTTATACCATATCCTCAGATGAAAAATATCGTTGATAACACCTGAATATGGAGATGGGGTAGCTGTTTTTTTTCTGCCCCTGAGGATGCCGATATTTCAACCGTTGTACAAAATATTCCCTTATTTGTTATAGAAATGAATTGCTTGGAGGAAAAGGGAGGTGGGGTATAGACTTATGGCGTTTACTTATCACTTTTTAAGTCCCAACTCTAGATTAGTCAGGGATAGTGTGCCAAATAGGCTTAGTAGGCTAATTATTTAGTGTTTTATGTTTCAGAGGAAAACTGGAGGCATGGTTGTCTGGAGGGCTGGAAGCAAAATTGTTTTGTATCGAGGGGTTAAGTATAAGTATCCTTATTTCTCACCGGATGAGACCCCCATCGAAAGCAGATCCAAGAATAAATTGAACTTTGATGGAATGGCAGGCATGGTGGAAAATCATTCATCTGAAGGGCATGAAATAGAATCTTCTAGACAAATTTCAGAAGCGAGTAAGCCGGATCAATCTTCCTTGATACCTGGTGTTGGCGCTCCCAGTAGAGTGCGACTACAACTACCTGGCGAAAGGCAGCTTGTGGAAGAAGTTGATCGGCTGTTAGATGGACTGGGCCCACGATTCACTGACTGGTGGGGATGTGAACCATTACCTATTGATGCTGACCTCTTACCAGCTGTTGTTCCTGGGTTCAGGAGACCCTTTCGTCTACTTCCATATGGAGTGAAGCCGAAATTAACTAATGATGAGATGACTATACTGAAGAGACTTGGACGGCCACTGCCATGCCATTTTGCTCTGGGTGAGATTTAGTATGCCTTTTTTTTTCCCTCTTTCCTTCTTTGATTTAACTTTTCTACTATATATGGCAAATATATATTTACGAAGGGTTCAATCAAAGAGGAGGCCGTTTCAGTTGGGTTTATGGAATTAAGTTTTTTCTTTTCAGGTCTTTTAGGTTTCAAACTCTGCTAAATATAGTTAACTTATTTATCAGGGAGAAATAGGAAACATCAGGGACTAGCTGAAGCAATTCTTAAACTGTGGGAAAAATGTGAGATCACTAAGATTGCTGTTAAGAAAGGAGTGCAGAATACTAACAGTGAGCTGATGGCGGAAGAGTTGAAGGTGAGTGATGCTTCTTTCAAATTTTATTAGGATATAGCAAACCTTTATAAAACCTTGTTAGCTGGATAGATAAGGATGGTTGAAAACGATCTCATTTGGGAAGTTTAAGAAGTCTCCCTTCTTTTAAAGGAAAAAATGGTAAATGCTACCTAGTGTCACCGTGTACTATGGTAAAATGGAATAGAGTTGTGCTACTCTACATAACTCTTTAAGCAACTTTCCATGAGGAGAGATAAAATGGAGAGTCGGTCTTAGGCTACAACGATTCACTCATAATGACTTGCGTGCTTACTTTCTGGAGGAATTCATGCATAGTTAGCAAAGAGTTGTGCTAGAGTTAACCCTCCAAATTTAGGGGAACATTCCGGTAGAATATATAGCCGACTAGTGAATGAGCAGGGAAAATATGACAAATAAAAGCCAAAATCAAAGGACTAAAGGAATACTCAAATGAAAATGATGGAGAGTCGGGATGGATTTGAAGTAGATATGTTCTAATTTGTTTGAGAGATAATAATATGGGAAATTGAAGAGTGAGGGGGAGATAGAGCAAAGAGGAAAGAGCATGTCATGGACTTCAAAATAAAGAAATTGGTGGGTGGAAATTAAACTAGGAAAAAATCGCCAATTTGCATAAAATGACTGAACTGGAGACTAGGTTGCAGTTTGAATGTTTGATTAACAAAATGCTCTATTTGGTAATACTTAAAAAAAAAAAAGTTACATTAAGTAATTGTTTGAAAAAAGTGTTTGCTTCACTCAACATATGTATGAGGCATGGGTTTGGAATGAGCCAAACCGATACCAAGTGCTTGTTTGATAAAAATGTGAGTTTCATTCCCATACCTCAAACCTATTAGGTAAGGGTTTCTCATTCCCAAGGAGTAGAGTGTGTATGAGATTAATAGCCAGGACAACCAATTAGATAAACAAAAAAGTTAGGAACAAAATTATGGCATATTGTAAATGAAGTCTTTTATGTATTTATTTGATTAAATCTTTATTTACATGATTTTATTAAAAACAATATATTTAAAATATTCTATTTTGAAGATTTTTTAACTATGATTGAGTTTTAACCCCATGTCACCCAAAAATGAAACAAACACGAGCTATGAGGAATTAAATTCCAACTCCATACCACTCGGGTATGATATTTGATTCCAAATCTATACCCATGCGCAAAATAGACGCCCCCTATATAATAGGTACTCCTCGTATTCATTTCAAACCACCGCTTGATATTTTGATGAATCCGGACCAAGCTACCTATTCCATTTTTCGTAAACCAAATGTCCAAACTATGCTAATACAATACCTTATACTACAAACAATGACATCTGAACAACACCAATTTTTTCTTGCTACTTTGTTCTATTTAGTAAATTGGTTATCATACATGCCATTTACTCACCTTCTGTAATTATTTAGTATTGTCTGTAATTCATGTAATGACATCATGGATAGTTTGGAATGTATTGGAGGAAATATTTTTTTTGCGATTTTTCTTTTTATGATAACTTATGGGCCAGAAACCATGGCAAAACATCTCGCCGGATACATCTTGCATAGTTTGAGATGTATCGGCATCGGAGAAAACTGATACGAGATATCCGGGTAAATTAAAAAAAAGGAAAAATAATTGATCGTGGAGACAGATTTTTTAACGTGTATCGGCTAGCTCGGTCCAATACGGCCCAAGAAGAGCCCGAGATGATCAAGTTATAACTTGTACCGGCCATTGTGCCAAACTTTGTAATGAAAAGCACTAAAAAATTGTACAATATTGGTCAAAATTAATTGTTCTAAATAGATTGAATCTTAACTTTACATGAAGTAAACTACAAATGATAAAATATCTACAAGAGCCTTAAAACTAAATATCACCGGGTAATCGCGGTCTGCGGTGCTGGACTCGGACAGAGTCGAGGACGATTCCGTGACAATGTCACCACGACTAGACCGGCGGTCAGTTTGAGCCGGGTCAATTTTGGGTTTGCAGTGTTCAGATTCGGGTCAGGCCGGATCATTTCGTTTCCGGGCCAACTATTATCAAATTTATTTATGGATAATAATCAACGTGTTAACAATAAACGTTCTGTCCGGGTTATATTGGATCGAGTCAGTTCGGGTTCGAGTTGAGCTCGGGTTTTTGATTTCCGGTGTGAGGCCGGGTCAATTTCCCAGCACGATCGCTATCGCAACCGATACCACAATTTTAAATTATGCCAAAATCTCTCTTCCACAAAGTCCCATATCCCATGGTTTTTGTAAATGGTACCAATCAGGTGTAACTTGCAGATTACAAAGCTCATGATTTTGTTCTTTATTTTACAAGATCCCTTTCCCATCTATTTGTACAGTGTTTTAAGTGATAAGTTCTAATCTTAGTGAAACTTCTGCAGAGCTTGACTGGTGGGGTTCTACTGTCACGTGATAAGGAATTTATTGTGTTTTATCGAGGAAAAGATTTTCTTCCAGCAGTAGTTTCATCAGCAATTCAGGAGAGGAGGAGAAGCAGAATGCAGGAAGAGGTGCAACTGGTAGGAAATGTTTCGCCAACAATCAAGGAAAACAAAACTTTCAATTCTAAAGGTTATGCTTCTGTCAGCGCAAGTGAGACCAATAAGGACCAGAAAGTGGATCTTGGCTTACATGAGCATAAAACGCAGTCCATTGTAGCAGCTATTACGAAAACTAACAGGAAGCTCTCCATGGTATGTATATAAGGTGAAGTTTGAATATTTTTGTTTCTTGATTGTCAATCTGTAATTGGGCTAAGATTTCACAGGTAATAGATGAGAAAGCTAGATCCGAGAAGCTTCTGATGGAGCTAGAGCAGGTGGAAATATCTCGTGAAGCAGAGAGAGATAAAGAGGGAATCACTGAAGAAGAGAGATATATGCTTAGAAAGGTTGGATTGAAAATGAAGCCTTTTCTACTGTTAGGTGAGTACTTATTCATTAAATTACACTGTAAGATTCTGTTTTCTATGCCTGGCAAAAGGCATTATACTGATTAAATAGATGGATTTCACTCCTAAGGGCTAGCTTTGAATAAGAGTAGTTATGACTAGGTTTGTAGAGACCATTACCCCTTAGAAAGTTAGGTATTTCCCTCATTTCTTCCCCTTACTTCGGCTACCGCCACTAACTCCCTACTTACCATTTCAAGCAAGTCTTAAAAGCTGATAACCATTTCATTATATTTCCAGGTAGGCGTGGTGTTTTTGATGGAACAATTGAGAACATGCATCTTCATTGGAAGTATAGAGAACTGGTAAAGATTATTTGTGGAGGGTGGAACATTGACGAAATCCACAAGGTAGCACGAACACTTGAAGCAGAAAGTGGCGGGATACTAGTGGCTGTTGAGAGGGTCCGGAAAGGTCATGCAATCATAGTCTATCGCGGGAAGAACTACCAGCGGCCTGCCTCATTGAGGCCCCAAACACTTCTAAACAAGAAAGAAGCATTGAAACGATCAATAGAGGCCCAGCGACGCAAGGTAAAACTAGTTTATACTCTCTCTCTCATGATGAGGGTTGTGTTAGACACTTAGACTGTTATGTAAGGGCTCAACTATGAATAGTTGTTATTTTATAACCCGTGTCCTTTAGAATTTTGTGTACAATAATTGCGTCAAGTCAAAACCCGAGTCAGCCTTATTAACTCAATGATTATTGTCAGACCTATAAGGCTACGACACATGCCTCCAAGCGTGTTGCGACTTTTACTATAACCGTATTGGACATCCTGATCCAAGGCCAACTGGTACATTTATACTTGAGCATTGCATTACAAACTAATCCGACACAAATAAAGCTGCATCATAGTCGAGGTGGTGGTAGGCTGTGAGCCTGTGACTGGGATGTTAAGATGTCCACGGCTTCATCCTGTGTGATATTCTCACTGAGGCCGCTCCCATTTAACTTGATGAGAGATGTTGTTGTTGGTACTTTGCATTGTTAAGAAGCATCGCACTTTCATAAACCATTCCGCTAGAGGAATTAATTTCATTTTGCTCCTTCGCCAAAGAATAAGGCGCCTGTTCACTTTTATTGGAGTTGCACAGGTTCCATATGGTTCCTAGACATCCAAGTCATTAGGCCTGTATTTACCTTTTATTATAGCATTCGGTTTTTGAAACTATAATCTTCATTTTGCTTTTTCGTAGATTTTTCATTTTTAAATTTGCTATAGTTCCGGGAGTTTGTATAAAAAATGTTGCTCCTGACTATACTCATGTCAAAGCACGTTAATAGCATTTCGGATTATGGTAGCATCTGTTTGACATTCCTGCAATACTGATGCAGTCCTTACAACTCAATGTGTTGAAGCTTTCTAAAAACATACAAGACTTGAAGCATTATCTGGTAAGTTGCCCTGCAAATTTCAGTGTTGTTCTTATGCTGAGACAAGTTGATAAAACCACCGCCCTGTCTGTTCCACAGGTTGAAGATAAGGAGGCTTTGGATGGACTAGAAGGTCAACTTCCGCATTTGGTAATATTTTGTTTGTTACAATTTATTTATTTTTTCTTTATATTGGTCACAAATTTCCTTGATGCAAATATAATGGTGCATATAAATTTGTAGGTAGATGATTAGATAATGTCATAATTCGATTTTTGTATCTTAGGTTCTTAATCTTACTTTCGTTATTTGCCTAATAATACTTCATGTAATTTTTTGTGGGAAGGTAAGGCTACTCAGCACCCGCTTCACAAATAATCTTATTACGTATTCATGGGCTAAGCTTTTTATTATATTTCTCTAACAACCATATTTTGTAGGTTATCTTATTGTTTTCTAAGATGCCAGTAATACCCTATGTAGTCGCTAGAATTAGTTGTCGTGGTCTTAGCTCACTACCTTATTGAAATGGTAAAATAGTGGATGAATTCCATCAGCTTTCTGACATAAGATGTGTGCTGATGAGCAACTACATTGTAGAATTGGCTTTGTCGTAGACATATTATATACTACTACATAATAATATCCTTTCCCAAAATTTTAGTCAGATTCTCACATTTTATCTAAACGTTTTCTGACTTATTTCAACTGCTTTTAGTTACCTTCTTATTTTAGCGACTAATACAAGCATAGGCCTGGTTACTTGTTGCCTTCAGTCCGCCCTTGTTTAATTTTGAAAGTTTCTGCCTGACTTATTTGTGATTTCTGCTTCAATTGTTTCGAATTCGTTGACCTATTTCTTTGCTATCAAGATGCTGCAGCAACCTTGGACTCGAACACTGTGTTACTGTCCTTTACGATAGGTTTCTGATCAGTGTATCTTGTTCTATGTGAAGGACGTGGAGGAGCCCGAACTAAATTCAGTTGTGCCAGATGCTAATGGCGACTGTCATAATAGCTGTAATCCGTCAATCCAAGACAAGATATCCTCGCTTCCCCATGACACCTCTAATTTTCCAGAAAAGTGCTCAATTTTATCGGGTGTCACTGTCCACAAGGAACAGACTAGCACAATCATTAGTCCTATTGCTGTGGAACATGAGGTAATGTTTTTCTTTAAAGCGGCATCAATGAATCACTTAGGGGTCGTTTGGTTCAAATTGTTGGAATGGAGTTTAATAGCATGGACTTGGGGAGTTAGAACCCCATCCTTGTTTGTAGGTGTTTGATTCAATATTGAAATGGAGAATAAGAACAATACTGCGTGGAATGGAATTAGAAACCTGGAGGAGAGGTGGGTATGGGATTCCAAGGGATTGGAATGGAGTTAGAATCAATTATCTAACTCCATTCCAAAATGCTTCAACCAAACACTAGAATGGATTGAAACTAGGGGTGATAATAAGACGAGACAGCTCGCGAGCAACTCGAGATCGGCTCGGTCAAAGCTCTCGTGCGAGCTCGAGTGGCTCGGCTCGGCTCGAGAACTTAATGCCGAGCAAACGAGCTCACGAGCGGCTCGAACATGTGTGATTAGATAAGTTATTGCTCATATGTAAAAAATATTCTATCATGATTATATATTTGTATCGCACATATCAAATGTCTCACTGGTTTGCCAAACATTTTTACATATAAATTTCGAACCTTGTAAAAAATATCGAAGAAAAAAAAATCAAAAAAATCCTCGTGTTTCGCTCGAGCTCGTATTAAAGCTTGCAAGCTTAATTACGATCACATTTTTCCTCAAGCTTCGGTAAGTTCGAGATCGGCTCGAGGTCGAATTTTGGTACTTGAGCATTGTGACTCGGCTCGCCACGTTAACACCCCTAGTCCCTTATCTACTAAATGAATAAGTGAACTCATAAATTTTTCCTCCAAAAAACAACATTTTAAATAAGGAGGCTATTGATAATTTGTGTGTATTCACTAAATAAGGATATTAATAATTATAATGATGTATTTCATTATATTTTCATTAAAAGTAATCTTTTCATTTTTCCCTAAACTCTAAACTCTAATATTTTAATTAAAATATAAATAATATAAAAACTATAACTGCTAAATCTTTTGTTGATACTATGATTTGAGAATGACGACTTCACCCATAATACGTATTAACAAAACTATAAATAGTTTTTCGTATTTTCATGGCAAAAAAATTGAGACAATTTATAAATTGGAATCATTAGCTTTCTGGTATAATTTTTTTTTTTAAATACATTTCAAGACATTATTGAAGTTTCTTGGATTAATTTCAGTTTTAAATTCTTTTTCCTCAAAACAAAATATAACGAGAAAAATAAACAATTAATGAGATACCACTATTGTTATTAAAATATTAGATACACCATGCATTTATTGCACGGGTTCTAATCTTTGTAACCATTATATGGATACAAGAGGTCATTAATTCTCTGATGAATTGAAACATTACATGAAATGGGACGATTGCATGCAAACAACAGTCTGGGTGAAACCTGGGGTATTGCTTCTCTTTTAAACAATTTCAATGAGTCACTTGTTAGTCTTTTGTGGGACCATTATTTGAAAATCAACCCAGGTTTTTGTATTAATGAATAGCTTACTTTGACCTATGATGTTTTTCCTCTCATTCTTCTTAACGTTGATTTTTGCTGTACCGCAGGCTAGTTCTGAGATATTTCTTCCTGCCTCAAGTGATTCCAGCAAGCTTTCATGTGATGAATCATTGTTTAACTCAGCCCACAATAGTTCAGATCCGTCTATTATGGCAGCACAAGAAGATATTTCTAGATATATTACATTTAAAGATGAGACTATAAACCCAGCTCAAGAAGAAAACTTGAAGGCGTTATCCCCTCCAACACCTGACAAAACAACAGAAAGCGATTCCCATGCTGTACCTGTTAGAGCTAGAGTACTCACAAATAAAGAGAGGCTTCTTTTAAGGAAGGAAGCCCTCAAGATGAGGAGACGTCCCGTACTAGCTGTTGGTAAGAGAATTTCGTTGACCGATTTAATTATTTTTCGTTCTGAATTAACTGATAACTTTAAAAGGCACAATGAGATGTTTTAGATAACAAATAGGTTGTAGTTATAGTTGGCTTCTTATGAACCTACTAGAGTACTAGGTACTCCTTGCTTGCGGTCTTACCAGTTATCTAAGAACTGTGATTTTATTGAGTAGGTAAAGAGCATTTGTGCCTCCCTATCCTATATTCTTCTTGTTAATGTGATTAGCTTGTAGACTATCATACTTATTGCCTGACTATCTCTCAGGCAGAAGCAATGTTATTACTGGTGTTGCTAAAGCAATCAAGGACCATTTTAAGAAATATCCTCTTGCCATTGTCAATATCAAGGGGAGAGCTAAAGAGACGTCAGTTAAGGAGGTTGTTTTCATGTTGGAGGTTTGTGATTGGCTAATTTGGCTTATTTGTGTCTTGAAGTACCCTACTTGCATAAGTTTACGCTGATCTGTTCAATTAATTCAAACTACAGCAAGAGACAGGTGGACTTCTGGTGTCCCAGGAGCCCAGTAAAGTCATACTTTACCGGGGTTGGGGTGCTGGAGTAGAAAGAGGATCCTTTGGTTCTAGTAGCGATGATCATAGTATAAGAGTACGTACACTTTCACCATCAGTATCTCCAGAACTTATGGCAGCAATGAGGCTTGAATGTGGACTGTCGAGCGGCTAAATGACAAGGTAATTTCCTGGCCTGTGTATGATGTACTCACTGTGATATTCCTTCTGTTTAGGGTTGGGAATATCCTTTTGTTTTTTCCCTGCTTTGTCCTCTGTTTTGTACTCTATCAAGTTAAGTGTATTCTGAACCTACTATTTTCTGTGAGACCACCATCCCCTTAACTTCGTGAGATGAATGTGATAACTTTTTTTCATGCTTAAATGACATTTTATTTGATAGGCCTCTGAGGTTTGTATTGCCAAAAGACTGCAATAAATAGCTCCGTAAACGGATAAGTAACAGAAATCCTAGGATATGAAATTGTTCATATAACTAATGGTGCACTTGTAGTTAGACCGGTCAAAATCCGACACAACCCGATCCGTTATTTCTAGGTTCAAGATCCGAAAATCTCGACTCGCGACCCGTTTGACCCGTATTGTCCATCAATTTTGAGTAGAGACCCGACCGAACCCGTTGGGTCAAAGATAAATCAATAATTCTTTCGAAATATTAATATTTATATAGTATATTTGTAATTATAGTTAAAAAATTATATTAGTTTCGGTACTTAAAATTGCACACACAATTAAAACTCAATTATATAAATCTTTTCTAACTTCTAATAATACAATAATTATTAAAATAACTAAATTTTTATAAGTGTACAACTTTTTTTACCTGTATATTGACCCTAAGCCGTAATCTGTATGACCCGGCCCATATTCGACCAGACCTATATTTTTGCCTGCCCTATATGACTGACTTGACCCATGACGCCACCCACTCCACCGGTTTGACAGGTCTACTGATTTCTTGGACACTCGGAAGCTCGGATATTCTGATATTAGACATATACTAATCCCATCATATAATACACACCATTCCTTTTAATTAGTTTAAATACACCATTCTTTTATTTAGTGCAACTATTCATATACGTTAGTATCATTTGTGTCTCCTATTCTTGTCTTTTATATAAGATAAGATGCTCCCTAATACTCGCAAGAGTCGAGAAGTTCTTGTAAAATACGCGACAGTTCCTATCCTTCCAACGTCCCGTAAAATCCGACTATAAAAACCGCTCCTACTTGGAACCGTGTAAAAATCACTCGAGAAATTATAAAGGGTTTTTTTTTTTTTTTTGTCAAAAACTACCTTATATTTAGGGGTATTTGTAAAAACACTACCTTATATTATTTTTTTTGCTTTCAAGTACCTTTGTTTTCTTTATTTTTGGTTACTAACTATCTATGCTGAATATATTGCGAGATTTGGTCAATTTAGCGACATTAACCTATCTTACATGACCTTGTTAACATCAGACAACAATGATCAACTGCTTCAAAACCAGAATTTAACTCCAGATAAGAAAAAATTATGTTTTTTGCAATCCAATAATAACTACAAACATCTACTAAAGTTAAGCGTAAGTAGATCGTGATTTCTCAAAATCAAGTCTAAGCAAGACTAAACCATAAAAGAGTCATGTGAGATAAGTTAAAGCCGGAAAACCGACCAAATATGTCTAGACTCTTAGCGTAGGTAGTTGAAAAAAAAATAATAATCTAGAACTCAATTAAGAAAAACAAAGGTAGTTGAAAACAAAAAAAATAATATAAGGTAGTATTTTTACAAATACCCTTAAATATAAGGTAGCTTTTGACAAAAAACTCAATTATAAAATCACTACCTTAAATAGAACCACACTGACAGGTGCTACCGGAGAATGAGATGGTACTTAATTACAATAATCCTTTTCACTTTGTTTAACCCCAATATAAGGGGAAATTATACATTAAAAATGAATTTACCTAAGGGGTCATGCTATCTAATTTTTTTTTACCTTTTACTGGAAATTTATATCTCCCCTTTGATCCTAGGATATGTGACTACTTGAAGTAGACCATTGGCTGCTTATTTTTGAAGACAGCTTCATGCACTGCTTTATTCTTCTCCTACTTTAGGAACACTAGCGTTTGAGGTTAGTGTGTTTCCTTCTTTTTCACATTCTTCTAGCCGTCTTTTATCAGTTTTGAGACTGATCTTTCGGGGAATCAGCAATAGGTTCAAAGATAATGAGGTTATCTGTCTGAGAACAGATCAGGTAAATTCCATAAAGTGTGTGGTTTCATGTAGAAAGAATTACAATTGAGTACGGAAATCGAGTGTGAACTGGAAATGGTTGTATATATTTCTGGAGTAAAGTATTCCAAAATCAAAAGTTGGTGATAATTTCTGAAGATTCAATTATAATGACTGAAAAGAACATTACAAAAGCTACGGACCTCTGACTCTCTGAGTTCAGTCATTTTATGTCAAAAAAGAAAAACAGAGCAATCAAGAAAGACAGTGAAGTATTTGCGGATTAACTGAGTTCGCAATCAAGGCGTCGCATCCACATCAAGTTATTTTGGGTTTGGGTAATGTTCAGCTGGCCTATTTCCGATGGTTTCAGGTATATTTGGTCATTTTGGATCACGACAATTTGATTCAGGGTGTCTTCATGTTGTTTAAGCTGGGTCCAGCCAGTGATCTAGGGTCTACTTGTTACTCTTATTACTTAAAATGGTTGAAGATTTTTCATGCTAGGTTGAGTGAGTCCTAAAAAGACTCGTGTCGTCTGCAAAACGACATTAATTTACAGGGTTAGAAGAATGAATATTTCACTTGTGAAGCATACGATTCGTGGTTGTTTTCGTATTGTATTTTGTTTTATATTGACTATTTCACTCCCTCACTAAATTATCAACAATTCTATGGTAAGACGGCCTTTTCTGTCGTGTATTTTGGCAAAATGTAGATTGTTTTTGAGTAAATAGTGACCATTTTATTGTGAATAGTGATCACTTTTGAAAAAAAAACAGTTCAATTTAGTCATAAAAAGTGTTCCTATGTACCAAAAAATGGTCACTATTTACCAAAAGGTAGTCACATATTTCTCGTCGTACATACGATGATTTTACAGTAGAATTTGCGAAAAATTATATATGTTTATTCCAATTTTACCTCGTATTTTATCCCTTCATCTTTCTTTACACTTCCCACCACCATTTTTTCCTTTTGCTGCTCAAAGACTCAAAGAGTAAACCAAAAAAAAAAAAAAGGATGATGATTTATGTAATATGCATTTTACTCATCATAATGAATGAATCGGGAGTATCTATCTATATCTATCTATCTTCTATCTATCTATATAAAATTATAATTGAGGAACCTCTATGCCACGTGTCAGTCCCACGTTTACTGTTTAGTTTAGTTTTCCTACCCAACTTTACAAATTGTAAACTCAATTCTTTTCATTCTTTCCGAAAATTATACATGAATAGCTCCACCAAATTTGCTAATGCCATTTGATTTATATCATTATATTAGTATTCCGTATTAGTTTGAATATACATTGTCTTATTAAAGTGATATATATTACGCATGAATTAAATAATAATAAATACAATTACACAATTTCTATACCTTTGATTCAAAAGAATCTCTAATCACACACTTATATGTGTATTTAAATCATCATACTATTTTGTTTTCTTCAAATTGACATCATAGTTAATCATGAAGAAATGCTTAAACCCTTGTCCCGTATCAAGTTTACATCCGCAACTTATATTTTAGGTTTGACCATCCATATGCAGCCATTTATAAACTCGAGCAACTTAAACTCGGGCTGCTATGGGATAAGTTTTAAAATGGCTTTACATATTGAAAATGTGCAGAAAATAAATACTTTGAGTTACGAATTAATTAAAAACAATAGTATACTTCTTAGAATTGTTCACCTTTAAATTTAATAGTCACCTATATTTTTTCAAGTTAATAGAGTACAAATGTATACGTAAGATGAGTGGTTTCAACGCTTCGCAAATTATTGTTTTAATAACATTATAAGAAATGTAAATGTATTATTTCTTAAGTTATAATTTTTTTTTATGTTAAACTAAGAAATTGAAACGTACAACTCTAATACATCAAGCATTTCAGTTTTTCACCAAATGATACATCAGGTAAAATATATAAAGAACGTTACATAAACAACAGACAAAGATTGCTTCATACAGTCGAGAACAAATTAATCACGACATTTGTTTTAGGGTAGTCTTAATTGATATTGTGCATGATTTAGGGATATCATATCTACGATCATATCATAGTATAAATATTGTTGATTGGTATTATACCTTCTATAGTTGGATTATTTTATGCTTAAAATTTCCAAAATAATTTAGATTATTTTTAGATAGTAATATACTCAAATTAATTCAGTCATTGTCAATTGCCTTATATGTGGTTGATAGTGTAAATTGTATAGATGTTTTTTTTCTTATGTTTACTTTGGCGGGAAAAATCAATGTGAGAGTAAATATAAGACTACCACGTGTCAAGTGGTTTATGTATTATACTTTTAATGTAGATAGATAGATGAAACTTGCCTAACCTATGTCTATTGTTTTTCTTAATCAAAGTAAAAAGCACAAATTTTAGATTTCAAAAATAATAAGTATAATTTTGAAGAGAAATTCTAAATTGGCAAATCTTACTTAACTAATGTCAATTGATATACGTAGTAGTTGTATTAATAGTGATTTTTTTACCTTTTATATTGCAAAGAGCCAAACATATTCTTAAAAGCCGGTCCCTTAAAAACTTTAATAGAAAACTAATTATAATTTGAATAAAAGTATTACTAAAAGTAGTAAATTGTGTACGTATAATCTAAAAGTAGGCACTAATAAAATTGGTTATAAAATATGATAAAATAGATACGATTATGAAAATATGTATCAAAAGAAAGAGTTATGTTCAGTTAGTATTAATAATAAAAGATTATAAAATTACATCTAGAGGCACGAGAAAA